>CAUYQU010017350.1:0-11980 GCA_963574635.1 Cheracebus regulus | reverse complement strand
TACACCATGGAATATTATGCAGCCATCAAAAACGATGAGTTTGTGTCCTTTGTAGGGACATGGATGAACCTGGAAACCATCATTCTCAGCAAACTGACACAAGAACACAAAATCAAACACCACATGTTCTCACTCATAGGCTGGTGTTGAACAATGAGAACACATGGACACAGGGAGGGGAACACTATACGCTGGGGTATGTTGGGGGGAAATAGGGGAGCAACAGTGGAGGGTGGGGAGTTGAGGGGAGATAGCATGGGGAGAAATGCCAGATATAGGTGAAGGGGAGGAAGGCAACAAGTTACACTGCCACATGTGTACCTATGCAACAATATTGTATGTTCTTCACATGTACCCCAAAACCTAAAATGCAATAAAAAATAAAATTTAAAAAGAAAAAAGAAAAAACACAGAAAGAGATCCATGCAAATATGGTCATTTGATGCTTCATAAAGTGGTCAAGGATTAATAATGGATAGACTTTTTAATGAATAAATGGGTAACAATAGAACAACCACGTACAACAATGTGCTTCTCTACTCCTAATTGCATCACATACAAAAATAGCGTAAAATGGATGATATACATAAAGCTATGAAATTTCTAGGAAAAAAGCATAGGGAAATCTTTGGAACATTGGATCCTTGTGTTTTGCAGAGATTATGTAGGACACAAACAATTATCAGTATATAGGACAAATGAAATTAGAACAAATAAATAAAATATTGACAAATTCTACTTCATTAAATTTAAATTTTTCTGCTCTTTCAAGCCTACTTTGAAGAGAATGGAAAGGCAAGCCACAAAGTGGGAAATGGAAATGAAGACCACAATAACACATTATTACACACCTATCAAATTACTTCAAATAAAAGACTTGATAACATGGAGCAACTGGAATGTTCATATATTCTTGCTGTGGTTGCAGATGACCCAGGTATTTTGTAAAAGAGTAAGACAATTTTATATAAAGTTAACAGTCTTACCATGTGATCTAACACTTCTGCCCCTAGTTATTTACCAAAGAGAAGTGAAGATACAGCTAAATAACATATATTTGTGAATATTTATTGCAGATTTACTCAAAATCACCAAAAGCCACAAACAACTCAAATATTCATCCACAGGCAAATAGATGAGAAAATCATCATGTAGGCATACAATGGCAACTCACTCAGAAACAAGATGAACCATGAACCAAGGTTGCATACTGAAGAGTTCCACTTAAATGACACTTTGAAACTATAATGACAGAAAATACAGGGACAGGAATCAGATCAACTGCTGCTAAGGGCTGGGGGTAATGTAAGGGAATTTCCTACAAAGGGACATCAGGGAAGTTTGGGAAGAAAATAAGAAATATTTTATATCTCAATCATGGTGATGTTGACATTCACTGTGTAAATTTGTCAAAACTCATAGAAGAGCACTCCTAAAAAAGTGAATTTTATTTATGTAAATTATAATTCAACAAACCAAAACCCAAGCAGCAATAACAGCAAAGAATAGAGCATGAAATAGTAAGAAACAAAAATTCAGTACACATGCCTCCTTTCTTTCACATAATTTTTTAGCTTGGCAAACTCCTACATGGCTCCTACATTTGTCCCAAACTATGGTTTTACTCTATCTCCACCTGATTTCTCAAGTTAAGAAGCTCCTTTCTCAAGCTTCATTCCTTGGAAATTATCTTGATAACCAGTGGGTTGTCTAGAATTTATTTTTGTCAAATATTCGCACAAATGTCAATTGCTAATTTTGCTGGACACAAATAATCTGTTTTATCTACCAACCTCATGGCTAGCTGATCATATTTCCAACTATTATGGTGTTTTTTTCTGGCTGGATAACTTAATCATTTCCTGAAGTAGTTTCTCTCCTGCATTAGTGTCTGGAATCCACGATCTTTTAAATTCTGATTAAACGGCCTGCTAAAGGAGCCTTATGTGTTTTTACTTTTCAGATTATTTTTAATTCTATAGGCTAGTTATTGTTTGTCTTTTACAGCATGACTTGTATGAGTGATTCTCATTCAGTAGTGAACTATAACAATCTACTGAATATTTTAATAATGCAGATGCAGGGCTTTCCTCCAAACCTATAAAATCAGAATATGTGAGGCAGGTTTATGGAAAGTGTCTATTTTATATTCCACAAATAATTGTAATATTTTTCTGTTTGCACTACTATGAGTGACTAGTTTTGCTCCAAACAACATAACTTATACCAATAGTTATTACATGCTAATAAGCCTGCAATTTAGATTTTTGAAGTTTTAGCTAATCACATCAATTTTATTTTGTGACTGATTGGATTAAAAAGGCAGATCAAATTACAAGTAGAAAGATATTCACATCTAGGCTGAAATGTACAACATAGGAAAAAAGTCAAATTCCTTTTCTTCCACATTCCTACCATTAACATGGATAATGTGCCTTGTGCTAGTAAGAACAACATTTCATAAGTGAGATTGTACTTCTCACCTGATCACATATTTGATCAAACCCATGTGGATGCTGCTGTAAAGGTATTCTTTAGATGAGATTGGTATTTAAATTAATAGACTGTGAACAAATCAAATAGATTACTTTCCATAATGTGTGTGGACCTCATCAAATCAGTTGAAGGCCTTAAGAAAAAGGCTGACCTCCCTTAAGGAAGAAAAAATTCTTCCAGTAGACTGTTTTCAGACTTCATCATCATCAGCTCTTCCCTAGGTCTCCAGCCTGCTGACCTATCCTGCAGACTTTGAACTTGCCAGCCTCCACAATAACTGTGAATCACTTCTCTAACACAACCCTCATTCTCTCTTTTTCTCTTAAAAGATATCTAGCTAGCTAGCTAGATATAGAGATAGACAGACATCCTATTTATTCTGTTTCCCTGGAGAACTCTAACACTAATGTGTTTGTTCAGAATCAAATATATCTCAAAAGAGCTCAGTATACATTATAAATATGTAGCTATTTAATGTAAAACTTTCAACATTGACTAAATAGTAATTTGGCTATAGCAAAATAGTATTAATATTCTATAAAAATAATTTTTTATTTCAAAGCATTTTCAATTTTTAATTTTTTTTAACCTTTCTAAGTGTGTGAGGTAGATATAGATGGCATTGTTAATGAGGATTCTAAGCACATGTTTAAAATAAATATAAAATTTGGGAGTGGGATGTTGAGACTAAAACTCTCAAGCTAAAATTAAGAACTCTACTGTGCAGAATAATCCAGTTAAGCAAATTCTAATTTAGTTACTTTAAGTAAAACAGGCTAGTATTGCATTTCAAACTAGGTACATACTGTTCAAAAATTCAAAAAATATAGAGTAACTATAGCAACACTGGCACATTGAGGACACATTAAACCTAATTTCTAATAAAAAAAAAAGTTGTACCATATCTCCAGGTTTTTAGCAAACCTAAGCAAAGGGCTTAGTTATAAGCAGCGAGGGGACAGAGTCCTGAGTTTTACTACTTCTAACTGAATCAGAATTTTAAATACTAGAGATATCTCAATATATTCTCCTTTCACCATAGATAGTTGACACCTTATTTTCAGATGTATAAAAATAGTTGTAGTAGAAATTCAATGTTTACTGGAGAATGGATTTACTTGAATAGCTGTCAAAGTATTATTTCAGGGATATTTAAATCAGCAGGCTATGATTACAGTTGTTCCCAAACTTTGCTTGGAGTTGTATTCCCTTTAGATAATATTGCTATATTTCTATTTGTCTGGCTTATGCTTTGTAGTGACAAAAAGAAATTAGCACCACAGTAGGCTAGAAATAGGTAAATTATGCAGTATGAATTCCAAGCAAAGCTAGATATTAAAAACAAAGAGGGCTAAGACTTCAGAACAGACACAGCTCACACAAGTGTAATGAATTAATTGTAGTGTTAGGCATACAGAAAGAATACAATCAAGACAAGAGACTTTCAAACTGCATTGTTTTTCTGTTAGAGAACAAAGTGGTTACTCACCCCACAAAGCATAGATAACAACAAATTCAAGTCAATGTTAAGAGTGGCAGATTGGGTTATTCAGGAATCTGAGACAGAGTTTAGCATGTGGGATATTTATTGGGTGTTCTTGGAAGGAACCAATGTGGAAGGGAGGGTACAAAAGGCAAGATGGGTGGTGGGAAAAGTTGACTGATTTGACAGAAAACTCTGCAGCTAAATATGGGCCCAGCATTTTCCCATGCTGGGCTAAATGGCCAGACTTTTGTACCCTTACCTTCTTTGGTCATTGGATTTGAGCTGCACTAAGAAAGGCATATTGTTGGGTGAAGCCATTCTCTGCAGTTGAGGCAGTCCCAAGAACTGACAGCTGAAACTTCTCTGCTGACATGGAAGAATAATGCCTTCCTACATGGATGTTTTGGGTGTCAGAGCTCCACCTCCCAGGTTCAGGCAATTCTCCTGCCTCAGCCTCCTGAGTAGTTGGGATTGCAGGCATGTACCACCATGCCCAGCTAATATTTTTTGTATTTTTAGTAGACACAAGGTTTCACTAATGTTGCTTAGGCAGGTCTCGAACTTCTCACCTCGTGATCCACCCACTTCAGCCTCCCAAAGTGCTGGGATTACAGGTGTGAGCCACTGCACCCGGCCTCAACTTCTTAATATATATTTATAAAGCAACTTTTTCGGGGTCCTTCCAAAATTATGACAGACGTTTCTTACTGTGCAGGATGTGTAGGGGGTGTCCTTGGGTTTAACACCTGTGTAAGATAGAGGAAGGAAATAGGGAGAAGTTAAGTTGAAATTCAGTCCCTATAAGAGTCTCTGCTGCCCCCATGAGGAGTCCTGCTACTTATAGGGCTCATAATGTACGCTGCCTCTGGAAGGGTGAGACTACTTGGAAGATGAGATAACCCTGAAGAGGCTGACAGCTGAAGGTTATGTACTGGGAGTACTTCTATCGGCTCCTACACAAAGTTCTTCTTGAAGTGTGGTCTGTGCAGTGCTGTCATGCCTATTACAGACTGCAACATGAGAATAATATCCAGCAAAAGGGATTCTATTCTCTCCAGACATTCAGCGGAATGAATGACGTCCACCCCCATGAAGGAAGAGAATCTGCTTTACTCAGTCAACTCATTTAAATGTTAATCTCAACCAGTCACAACCTCATAAACATGCCCAGGAATCACATTTAACCAAATATCTGGGTACCCTATGTGTGTTAGTCTGTTCTCACACTGCTAATAAAGACATAGTTAGTCTCAGGACTAAGAAATTTATAAAGAAAAGAGGTTTAATGAACTCACAGTTCCATATGGCTGGGGAAGCCTCACAATCATGGCAGAAGGCAAAGGAGGAGCAAAGGCATGTCTTACATAGCAGCAGGCAAGAGCATGTGTGAAGGGGAACTGCCCTTTATGAAGCCATCAAATCTCATGAGACTTAGTATCATAAGAACAGCATTGGAAAACCTGCCTCCATGATTTAACTACCTCCCACTGGGCTCCTCCCAAGACATATGGGGATTATGGAAGCAACAAATAAGATGAGATTTGGGTAGGAACACACACAATATCACCGTGGTTGTCACATTGACAATAAATTTGGCAATCACTGAGGGTAATTGTGTATGTGTAGAGCTGTACAGAATTGCAAATAGAGTGGCCAGGCAAGCGCTTTCTCTAGAGATGGTAGCATTTGAAAACTGAATGATACATGCGAATGTCATGCTCAGAATCTGAGGAAGATTTTTACAAGGAAAGGGAAGAGTACATGAAAAGACTCTGAGATGAAACTGAGCTATACCTGGAATATACTAAGAAAGAACATTTTGGTACATGAGTAAGTCTAGAGAGTGAGGTGGGGTCAAATTGTTGGCCGTGGTGGAATTTTGATTTTACTGTACATATAATTGAACTTAATATGAAAGATTAAAGAAGAGGAGACTTGCAATCTAATTCATTTGAGAGGAGAAGGAAGGAAAGTAGAAAGGTAAATGGAAGGAAAGAGGGAAGAAAGGAAAGAACAAAAAAAACAAAGGGAAGGAGGAAAAAATGAATAAAGAAGGAAAGGAAGGAAAACAGTAAAACAAGCAATCAGGAAGCTAAACAATAAGCTAAAATTCTGAGCACAGTATGGAAAATAAAATATAGTTTCAGCAGTGGAAAAATTATGTTACATTAGCTTTCAAAAGAGAAAATCAATGCCTGGATCTAGAACTTGGTGATAAATAATTTTGGACTGATTAGAAATGTATTTCAATAGTGAAACTGAAAGAATTTGTCAATGAATGGAGTAGAGTTATAGAGGAAGAATGATGGTTCTTTATTGTAAAATTAAATTGTTTTGCCATAAATTTTGAAGTGGGAACATAATGAAAAACATCACTGAGTTTTTATTCAGGTGGAGAAGTCAAGAATTTGTTTTGGATTTATTAAGTTTAAATTCCCAATTAGATTTAAAAGTGAATACATTAAGTAGGAATTAGAAGAAGAGCAATGCATAGGGGCAGTCTGGTGACACAGATAAAAATAAGAACTTTCTAATGGTTAGAGAGTCTTAACTTCTTTTTCTAGGTATGCTTTATTTTCTCAAACTAATGAGTAAAGTTAAAGTTCAACACACGTGCATGTACACACACACACTGCCATCAGCAGTTATCAGTGTTACAAGTCATATGCTAGGTTGGAAATCAAAAGAAAAAATAAATAGGTATAGGTATAGGAACAAAAGATATGAGACATATTAACAGGCAAGTACTAAAAAGAGGGGCTGAGAAGTATCTGAACTGCTGCTTGGGAACTGAAAACACCCTCTCAATTAATTTTATTGGTATGAAGAGACGCGGGGTCAGTAACACTTCCTATAATTGGGAAATAAATTTACCTCAAAAGTTTGTGTTTGAATAATATGGTGAAATAAGTGACCAACAAAATGATAATACAGCAACTCAAGGCTGAAATATATGACTTAAAAATCTAGAAATATTTATTTCATGGCTAGAGAAAGAAGGCCCATTTGGTTAGCTCAAGTTCAAGTATGCTATGACATACTAATTTTACATGAATTTTACATAAAATGAAGATTCTCATATCCAACAAATGAAGAATAAGTCCTTTTGTCTTTTTAAATTTGAAGTCTAGTTGCTTGAATATGCCATTTCTTTCAAGTGGAGTAAAAGGACATATGTTTAGAATGGCAATTCATATACAATGAAGTTCTTCTGAAGAAGCTACAAGTTGGCTTCTCACTGGAAATTTCGACTAAATTTCTGAATTTCTTATAAGGTTGTTCTTGGCCACCCTAAAAATCCTCCTAGATGATAGGACAGTCATTACTACCCAGGTTTCGAACTGAGCAGGGCTAGAAGCAAGGTTTAAATTATGCCAAGTTTACTGACTGGCAAAGTCATAAGTGGCTCTGAGTTTTGAAATATTGAAATTAGATACTGAACTATGTTTTAGCTTTAATTACTGAGATCTAATGTCACACCCATCAATGTTAATATCTTTTGTCTATATTTTTTTACTGGATGCCCTCATGCTGTATTTAGTAAGCCTACAACTAATTTATAGAAATTGAAATAGTAGTCTCAGTTCCTGGCAACCCATATGACACAGACATTTTCAGCAAAGTTTATGTCTAATTTAATTGCACTGAAATGTTAATAATGAGACAATCTCCCATGTCCTTCATCATACAATAGAATGATGGGTGTTAGAACTGAGCCCTAGATAAGAGCAGAGAAATCTTATTTAGCTTCACACTGGCTGAATGCTTTAAGGGAAGGAAATTAAACATCTTGTTTTGGTTTAATTCAATAAAGTGAAGATATTTATCAAAACCTATCTTAGGCTTTTTCCAAATCCTTTTTACTACTTACACAATATTTGAATAATTAATTGTTCCAAAAACAGTACTCACATGATATTTTTATGCTAGAGTAAAGCATCCTAAGTATGACACATTGGTGCCTTTTGTTATATATGAAATATTTTTGACATTTGTACTTATTTATGTAGGAAAACAGTCATGAAAGTAGAAAGTTAACTCAGAAACTAGATATGTTTCTTTTGCATGGGAAAGAAAATAGATAAAATGATTTGGTCTATGGTCCATAGCAATTGGTAAAATTGGTGCTGATTTTGATGTTTATTGGGGAAAAATTTCCATTAGATTCCATTTAGTGTGGAAAATTGGACCCTGCTACAAACTCTATAGTATTCCATGCTCCAGACAGGTTTACAGACCGCTCCATCTGTCAAATATCATGCTCTTTGGTTTGGAACTTATTCTTTGGTTTGCAGCATTATGTTTGAACAGATGGAGTGGCCTGTTTGTAGATAAAATTAACAATGCATTTCTGTATATATAAGTTCATTCTAGTTTTCATAATTTTTTCCCTGTGGTATTTAAAACACAAATTATGTATGTTGTCTGAAAGACAGAGAAAGTATGAAAATGCTGAGCTTGAGCAACTCAAAATAACTGGTGGAATTGCAGCCAACATTTAAAGTTCTGAAAAATGACTTGACATATAGAGGGGAACTTTGGAATACTTTAAAAAATATTGAATGGCAAACATTTTCATATTCTAAAATCTCCAAGACTGTGTTAATCAGAAAATTATAGCTTATGAATCAATTTGATTTGATTTTTTTCTTTTATGCCATTCTCAGATATTATAAACTATTTTTGCTGTAAGAACAGAGAGATTGCAGATCTGGATGATGTTAAGATACTTCAAAAAGGAAAATTATTACCTACTATGACAAATGTATGAACAGCAAACAGGCATTTTTATTTGTTGCCTAATTTAAACCAAGATTTCATATATTCCTATTGACTTATAAAACATATGTATAAAATACAGATATTGTGACTATACACATATACATATATGTGTATTACATATATATATATACAAAAATACAGAAACAAACATGTCAATAAAATACTAAGTATTTTTATACATATTACCAAAATGGTGAAACAAAACAAAAAGTCAGTACTATCCCCCCACCTTTTTTTTTAATAGTTTCTGCCTTTTGTAACATTTCGATAACATTTATCCCAAGACACAAATATTTTGATATAATTATATTTTCTTCTTCTAATTTTATATTTTCAGGGTAAATGCTTCATCATGATTATTCAATTTCACATTTGTTTTTTTTTATATAATCTTTGAACTAATATAGTCAAATTCTTATCACTCCACCTAAATTTTAGTTTTGTTCTTTGGTTGTTTTTATGCACATATAGAATTTATAAAATATTGTTGAACTTATTGGAATATTAAGATTTGCAATTTAAGAACAAGGCACATTGCTCATTTTGCTCATTTTTTCAATGTTTTTTCATCAAATCTAAAGACAATAATGGCTTCTAGTTTCACCCATGTTGTTGCAAATGGCAGAACTTCCATTTTCCCAAGGCTGAATAATATACATCTTTTTAAAATACACACACAAACACATACATACACTACAATTTCTTTATCCATTCATTGATTGATGAAAATAGGTTATTTTTATATTGTGGCAATTTTGAATAATGCTGCAACGAACATGCATGCATAAGTATCTCTTGAAAACACGGTAATGATTTAGTTTTCTTTGTGTATATATGCCCAGAAAAAGGATTACTTTTAATTTTTTGAGGAACCTCTGTGCTATTTTCTATAATGACTGTACCAATTTTCTGAGTGACATAAGTCAGACACAGAAAAATACAAAACGATCTCACTTATATTTGGAATTTACAAAGGTCTAATGCAAAGAAGTAGAAAGTGAAATAGTACCAGGCCATAGAAAATGTAGGTTAAAGTTGTAGTTCAAAGTTGTAGTTATATAGAATGAAGAAGTCTAGAGATCTAATGCACAGCGTGAGGACTGTAGTTAATAAAATACTATCTTATATATGGGGAATTTGTTAAGAGAGTGGACTTCCAGTGCTTTTGTTATGGGGAAAATGTGTGAGGAGAGATATATGTTTATTTGCTTAACTGTAATAATTATTTCACTGTGTATTGTATATAAAAGTATTATGTTGTACTCAAATTATATGATATAATAAATCGGTAAATCTCTAAAGCAGATTTTTTTACTTTTTACCTCTTTTGATTTGGATCTTCTGGGGATTACCTTTTCAGAAGTATTGCTGTTTAAGTACATATGAAGTTTTAATTGATCAATTAAATTTTTTAAGTTAATTTTATTAGTTTGTGTTTTTCTGGAAATTTTCAAATAATTACCTGATGCACAAATGATGATAATTTTATTAAGATACTTTCTAAAAATTTTGAAAATGTAGATAAAAGCTACGATAATAAACTTTCTTTTTACACTAGGAATGTAAAAATTGATTTTGTGAAGTTGAAATCTGACTTGGTCCTACCCTAACTCCAACACTAACCTCAATGAGAGTATTAAATGAGGAGTAATTCGTTTTGTCTTCAGCAAATGATATTCAAAGATTAATTGTTTAGTAAATTTACACAGATTAATACACAGATTTTTGAAAAAAATTGATTCAGATTTAACATGTTATACCTTTTGAGGATTGTTTTTCAAGGCTATATTGTGTGTTTAAAATTATTGTTGTGATGAATTATATTAACTTGTTTCCCATCACTGAACAACTTTCAATGCTAGAATCTCTCTGCCTATCACAGTGTATTATTGTTTGCATTCCAATAGAGTCCATAGGTTAGTATTTTTTTTAACTATTTCCATAGGTGTTCAAAATTATGATAGATATAGAGATATTTTAAAATATTATCTTTATAATTTATGAACAAATAAGTTGTATGGTATTATCTAAAGACAGAAATAAGCTATTAGGATATTTCCGTATGTTTGATTTCTTCTATTACAACATTGTATAATTTCAGACCAACTTTTATTTAAGCATTTTCATTTTTACTTAAAGTACAGTAATAATGATATCTAGAAAAGTATAAAGCATAATTATCTGAATAATTGGCATTCATTTGTTATTTGTATTTGGAGTAAATAAGCTTTTTGGAGCTCAAATACATCAATAGGTATCACCATTCAGTTAATAGCATAAAATATTGAATTAGTATACATAATAACTTCTCAATATACATAATACCTAATACTACTATAATCAAACCTATTTTAATAACAACAAATGTAATGATTTGTTTGGAATCTGTCTACTGTTTTACAAATATTTTAATATCTGGTATCTAATAAATGATTCCTGTATTATACATGTAATTTTTTGATTTATACCTTCTTAAAAATGCTACAACTTAGATTCAATGTATAAACAAAATTAGATAACTGGCATGGACAGCACTTAGATTAAAAGTTACCATCATTTAGTCATATCTTTTTAGATATGTAATAAAATCTATACCATTTGCTGGTTTACGATATATTACTTAAATATATTGGTTAACCATTCAAATAAAATACAGTCGTTTATATTTTCTTTACAAATACATTTATGATTTATATTATAGGAACATATAATAACAACCATTATCTCTAGTGGAAATCAGACATCATCAAGTATTTTATCAAAAACTGATTTTAATATATTTCTACCAAATAAAAATTTTAATACACATCATAATAGTTTAAATTTGTATTAGCTTTCTACTTGCTTCTCTGTTTTTTTGTATTTTGAAATGTTATTTAGCAAGTGATTCCCTGTTCTTTGAAAAAGTAAGACAAACTGAATTAAGCAAACTTGTATTTAGTGTTTGAATAACAGACATTACAAATTAAATAAATTTCTTATCAATATGTAAACTGAATATCATTCAGCCATTCTACTGAGAGATCTCTAGATACATAATATATATACTCCAAGACTGCATCCATTTTTTTTAACTTGCTACCAAAGACAATTTCAGTGGCAAACACAGAGGCAAATTTTAAACTGTTTGCTAAGTGTCCATCATGTCTGCTTTCAGAAAAAGAATGATTTCCAATGAGAGAACACTGTGCTCCAGAATACCTGATGTGGGCAGCC
>CAUYQU010017345.1:0-51527 GCA_963574635.1 Cheracebus regulus | reverse complement strand
CCTTCCTGTCTCCATTGTTAAACACAATTATTGGCATAACAGAGGTTTTTAATCCCCATTTTAAACTGTATTCTAGCCTGGGCAATAAAACAAGAATCCCATTCTCTCTCCCTCTTTCTCTTCCTCTTTCTTTCTCTCTTTCATTCCTTTTTTTCTTTCTTTTGCTGTTTCTTTCTCCTTTTCTCTCTTTTTCTAAAATCTCTTCCTCTTTCTCTCTGTCATAAAAAAATAAAAAAATAAATAAAAATAAAATTCCATATGTGAAGGTGCCACATTTTAGGATAGCATAACTTGAACTCTGTCAAATTCTATTTTTTTTTTAATGTGATGGGGTTTTGGTGTCTGTGTGTTTAGTGTTGAGAAAAATACTTTATATCCTAAAATGCTAGTTGTACTGATGTACAAATAGTCATAAACTCAGAATTTTGAAGAGAAAAAAAGAAAAATTAACCACTATTTAGCCCAATAGTTACAATAATGATAGGTCATCAGAATTACCTAGAATTGTATGTGTGCATGATATGATCTTAAATTGTATTATATGTATATATATGTTTGTATACATATTGCTGAGTTTCATTTCTGGAGAGTCAGTACCAATTCAGAAGGTATGGAGAATGGCAATGCGAAGTTTTCTCTATGCCCAGCCAGACTGGGAAAGCATTTATGTTACAAGTTCTGTAACTTTGCATATGAGGCAACTGAAGGCTGTGCAGACTGATCAACCTACTAATATTCACACAGCCATCGGATACCATAGCCAGTAATGAGCCTGGGCTTTCTGAATATTGACTTCCCCTTAACCCGGGTTTCTTCTTCAAGATATTTTATGAGAACTTGCTAATCCCTTGATTGTGACTTTGAATGTCTGACACTTAACTGATGTCCAGCTCTTGTTTTTGGTCTAATAAAGAAATATATATGCTGTTGATTCACTACTTATCCTTTAAAAGTAATATGATATTGTGTTTGCCCATAAAAATAAAGCTGTTAACACTTGCTCCCTTTCATTGGAAATGATTTTCACATTTCTCTTTGTTAACACTTATCTTCTAACTTGTAGATTTTCACTTCATAAACTCTTGAAATCTAGAAAAAAATGTTTATTAAATTTCCTTGTTTAACAATTTCAGAAAAGTCAGCCAATGAATTCTTTATTGAAAGGGTTATGTCCTTCCTTCCTTTCTCTCTTCCCTTCCTCTTATAATCCCCAAAGGAAACAGCAGATGTGAATGGCTGAAATGTAATTGACTCGTCTCCCTAGTGTTTACATTACTGCCCTCTGTTGGATATAATTAGGTCTGCTGTAATATAGTCTAATAGACTGTCTTGCCCCCTAGTGGCTTGTGCAAAAGACAGTAATGAGGACATCAGAAAACACTGCGTGAAGGGATCAGCTATTTCTTTAAATTTCTTTACTTTTAAGTAACAAAATTCAACCAAAAGCCTGATTTTATAATAGCTGATTTAAGATGTAACAACTCACCTTGCTTGTGTCTCAAATTTCATCTATGAACAGATCAAAAGTCTCATTACTAAGTTAGATAAATATGTTGTTATAAAAGAAATATAAAATTTATGGTTACTTTTTACGCACAACTCAATTTATCACTTCATTAATTGGAGACTTCTAATGGGCTGTTTTCTGAAAATGGAATTTATTTCTTCTTTCGGAGACATATCTCTCTCTGTTGCCTGAGTTAAAGGGCAGTGGCCTCAAATTCCTAGGCTCAAGTGAACCTCCCACATCAGCTTCCTTCGTAGCTGGAACTACAGGTCTGTATCACCACACCAGGCTAATTTATAATTTTTTTTTTTTGATGGAGTCTTGCTCTGTCACCAGGCTGAAGTACAGTGGCGTGATCTCAGCTGACTGCAATCTCTGCCTCCTGGGTTCAAGCAATTCTCCTGCCTCAGCCTCCCAAATAGCTGGGATTACAGGTGTGTGCCACCACACTCAGCTAATTTTTGTATTTTTTGTAGAGACGGGGTTTCACTATGTTAGCCAGGATGGTCTCAATCTCTTGACCTTGTGATCCACCCGCATCAGCATCCCAATGAGCTGGGTTTACAGGCATGAGTCATTGCGACTCGCCTTAATTTTTATTTTAGAGAGAGAGACAGGGTCCCTCTTTGTTTCCCAACTGGTCTCCAACCACTGACTTCAAGAGAGCCTTTCATCTCAGGCTCCTAAAGGGCTGGGATTACAGATGTGAGCCACTGAGCCTGGCCAGAAAATGAAATTTCCTGAACTGGAATGAGTTTTATTCACTATGACTGAGATTCTGCAAACTGAAGCAGAGACATGCAGCAGAGATTTTTTTTTGAGACTTACTGTGTCACTCAGACTGGAGTGCAGTGGCACAATCTTGGCTCAGCACTTGGCTAAATTTTGTATTTTTAGTAGAGATGGGATTTCACCATGTTGGCTAGGCTGGTCTTGAACTTCTGACCTTAAATGATCCTCCTGCCTCGGCTTTCCAAAGTGCTGGAATTATAGGTATCAGCCACCACACCTGGCATGAATTTAAATTAGATAAAAAGAGACACTTTAAGCAAAATTTTTTGACAAAGTATGAAAATTAAGTTGGCTATAGTAAATTTACTACTAATTAAAAATAAACATAATCTGCATAGTCACCCATTCAATTAATTCATTAGAAAATAACAAACTGAATTTGTCCAACTCTCAGATGAATAAGAAGTAAAAAAGACTCTTGGTTTCTTGTAGCCTATAGTCCTCAGATTTGTAGATCCCGGCACGGTTGACTCTTATTTCTAAGAATAGTTTAATTTTTCCCCTTTTCTCCTATCACTCCAGACTTGCCCCTCTTAGGAAGTCAGTTTTTTTTCTTATCATCCCAATAATCCATATCTGTATGTCCTAGGGTATAGTACCTGAACCAAGGTGAGCTTTCCATGAATCTTTGTTTTCAGTACCTCCTGTCTCTTAATAACCCTTACCTCTTCTCTTGCCTCCTCTGGTATCCAAGAAACCCTGAGACCTTACCATCAAAACCTCTTCCATTGAAAGGTCAATCAGCCATCTATTGCCTTAAAATGAAGTCTTTGCCCAGAAGTACAAACATATTAAGCTTTTTCTTGAGTTTATAATCAAATATACATAATTCATCTTCCCCTTCCAGGTCTACACACACACACGCACACACACACACACGCACGCACACACACAAAAGGTAGACTCTGGAGGACAAAGGGCAGGCATTTATAGTGCAGTTGGTCTTCTCACTGTATAAGACCATATGCCTTAAAACCGCAAATCTACCTCATCTGTTTTTTTTTCCTTCTTCTTGTACTCACTCTTTTTGTTATTCTTAAATCACATAACTTGCCCTTCTCTGTCAGCATCAACAGGGATGACACTTAGTCAGGTATGGCTGTACTGGTTGTGAAGAGCTGGTATCTGTCCCAACTGATTGCTATATCTGTCCTGATTTGCTGGTGCTTATTACAGATTCAGAAGATTACCATAGGGCAGCAGGCAGTTTTTATTTGTCTACATCAGAGTTTTGCGTGTGCTATTCTGTTTTTCTAGAATCACTTACCTCTCTTTCTTTTAATCTTGAATTCTCAGTCATATTGGACCTAGCAGTCTATTTATATGTTATTTGGTGACCCTGAAAAATTCCAGGATAGAGTTATCACAATTTCATTTGAGTCCATTCTGTGCTTTGTGAAAATCCTATGAAGGTACGTTGTCATTGTTCAGCATATGCCTGAACACTAGGAAACTTCAGGTATGAACACTGTTTCTTTCTAACTTAAAAATAACTGTTAAACTTGCCTTGTATTTTAAAATTTGTTCCTTTTTACCCTTTTTGGGGATTACTTTTTAGTCAGATGTTATGGATTCTGACTAGGCCTTTTGAATTTTGCTTTTTAAATCTCATATGTTCTATTTTCTATAAATCCTAGATTTTTATATTAACTTTTATCTTTCAATTAATTAGTCTTCCAATCATTTTCTTTTAATTTCCAAAAGATGTTTCTTCTTTGATTTTTTTTTCATAGTCTTTCATTCTTATTTGGTGGATACTGTATCTTCTTCACTCTTTCTGAGAAAACATATTTGACTTTGAACAAATTTTCATCTTTATGTCATACAAATTATCAGTATCTATTGTATCTTTTTCATGTTGCCTATATCCTGCAGTCTATGTTGAATATTGGTTTCACGCTGACACTAAAGAAGGAATAAACAGGAAGCACTGTGTGTGTGTAAAGTTCAGCAGGCTTCATTTTAGGGTTAGGGGGCAGGAGTAGCCATTAAACTAAAAAGCCTCTTAATGCTGGAATAAGGAAAACTGTGCTCTACAGTTTCATCAGAGTTTCACTGATTAACCAGAGATAGATGCAATTTCTTTGAAGAAGAGCTCTGTGATTTTTGTCCACAGCTAAGTGCCTGGTAGCAGGAGATAGTGCAACCAAGTCCTGGGAGACATCTACTCTGTGCTGACCTTGGGTCCCTGAGAAAAAGCCTCTCAAACGTCTCCTTGGTCAGGTTGAATTTATCCTTGACTTTGTCTTTTGTAGCTTCCTTTTCAGTTTTTCCAGTCTGTAGTTCAGTGTTACTTCTGCTTCATTCTTTATCTTTTTTCATTTTCTGGAATGTATGGTTTTCTTGCCTATTGATTTCATTGTAATTATTGCTGTGGACTTTACCCTTCCTTATTATCTTCACTATCAATTTAATAGGTTTAGGGATGGAAAGAAATAGTTGTCTAAGGTCAGCCCACCATGCTGAAACAAAAGTCCTAAGAAGGATCAAGAGAGAGGACATCAAACGCTAGTATTGCCTTTGTGATGAGAAAATAGAGTGGCAGATAGTAGTACAGCAGTGATGTTTTAATTGCTTTCATGTTCTGAAAGTCTATCAATTAAATCCAAATATACTAACTTTATTTACCTCCAATAATAAAATAACAGCATAATCTCTGAGGTCATCATGTCAAACTTCAATTTGGAGATTGGAATTCCTTTTGCTCCATTTCATTCAATCAGGTTCCAAAGTATACTTAATCACCCTCACCAAGGACTTACTAAAGCAATGCAGTGTTGGAAATTCTGCTTTGTTAGAAGCCCCTTTGAATATATAGATAAAATCACCTTTTATCTTAGTTTTACTAATTTATCGATTACAAACATGTGCTTCAGGGAACTCTGCAGGCAGTTGAAATTGTATGTAAAAATTGTTCTTGTATGTGCATAAGAACATTTTTCTGGGAAGAAGATCCACTGGGATTTTTATATTCTCAGCTTAATCTGTAAACAAATAAAAGGCTAAATGCCGCTTGAAAATAGCAGAGAAAGCTAGTTTTAATTTCTGAAAATTCTCCAAATATCCAAGAATAGCTATAATCTATTTTTACTTTTGATACAAGAATGAAAGTTTGAAAGTCATCTAATAATATAGATCTGTGGCTTTTTGAATAGAATTCAGATTTTGAAGAGCTCAATCTATAGCTATTATACGCCGTTCATACCCATACCCATACATTTTTTAAAAGTCAATTAGTAAAACAAAACAATAAATTCAGCATACTCTAAATCATGGGATCTAAAAGTTTCTTGACTTTCTGAAAAAGTAGAATAAGCAAAATAATACTGCTTTATTAGTCAGGGTTCTCTAGAGGAACAGAACTAGTGGAATAGATATATGTATAAAGGGGAGTTTATTAAGTATTAACCCGCAGAATCACAAAACCTTCAATAGGCTGTCTGCAGGCTAAGGTGCAAGGAGAGCCAGTCAGAGTTCCCAAGCATCCAGCATGGGAGAAAGACATAGGCTGGGAGGTTAGGCCAGTCTCTCTTTTCACATTTTTCTGCCTGCTTATATTCTAGCCTCGCTGGCAGCTGATTAGATTGTGCCCACCCAGACTAAGGGTGAGTCTGCCTTTCTCAGCCCACTGACTCAAATCTTAATCTCCTTTGGCAACACTCTCACAGACACACCCAGCATCGATACTGTGTATCCTTCAATCCAATCAAACTGACACTCAGTATTAACTATTACAACTGGAAATTCTATGCTCTATGTTTAATTGCCATACTTGTAAGTTTTGAATAATAAAGGATGGGATAAAAAACGAAGGGTGGGATATTTGTATTCACTTACAAGTATATCTGCGTTATCTTTGAAAATCCCCTGTAAAATCTTGAGTGCATTTTAGAAAGCATACCATATTTCATAAAACTATTATGGCTTTTTGAAAAGTATTACAATTATAAAGATTTCATGAAAAATTTCATTTCTTCAATTTGGTAGCATAATATTTTCTTAAATTATTTAAATAAATTATAATTATGTATATAAATTAGAAAAAGTAGAGAAAACTAATATGTGAAATATCACTATTGAGTATATAAATATTAACTCTGATATATATACTTTCAGAATAAAATGTGCTCTTTTTTTTTTTTTTTTTTTGAGACAGAGTCTTGCTCTGTCACCAGGCTGGAGTGCAGTGGCGCAATCTCGGCTCACTGCAACTTCCACCTCCCGGGTTCAAGCAATTCTCCTGCCTCAGCCTCCTGTGTAGCTGGGACTACAGGCATGCAGCACCATGCCTGGCTAATTTTTGCATTTTTCAGTAGAGACAGGGTTTCACCATGTTGACCAGGATGGTCTCCATCTCTTGACCTCGTGATCCACCTGCCTCGGCCTCCCAAAGTGCTGGGATTAGAGTAAAATGTATTCCTTTATCTGTATGTTTATTTAGCAATATATTATGAAATTCCTTTCACAAGAATGAATATAGATGAACATATCTTTTCATTTTATTAATAAGTTATAGCATAGTTGTTTTTCATTGTTTAGATGTGCTATAGTTTAACTTTTTTAAATAGATATTTTGTTTCCATTTTCACTTCTATAAACAATGGTATAATGCAAACCTTATGCACATAGATATTGTTATATATATATGTATATATATATATATATATATATAGCCAAAATTCTCTTGAGATATATTTATATTCCTATCCACAGTGATTTAGAATCTTCTCTTTTTGGACATTCAGGCTAAACTAAGATATCAAAACCCATTTTAGTTTTTGCTAGTGTGTAAGACAACCTGTGGTGTATGTCTTTGTTCTTTGTCTTATGATATCTATTTTTGGTGGGGGGCCAGCAGGGGTGGATATTGCAAAAGACCCTTATTTCTATCTAAAGGTAATAACAGGGTCAGTGTGAATTCTCTTGGTTTCTTAGCTTGTGACTTCATGAATAATTAGGGTTATTGTAAGAAGTCTGAGATCTTGTAGTTTTGAAATAGCCTTGCTTGATAATTCAAAAAGATGAATTCAGTTCATCTCTATAAAGAGAAAAATACATCCTCATACTCTTATAAGGATGAAAAAATGCAGTATAAACATCAATACCTATTAGACTGAATTCCCAATTTGTGGGACATGCGAATGAAAGAAAGTAAAAACAAAAATGCTGAGAAAGAAAGGATCACTGGAGTCAGAGATAATCCAAAAACTTCATTCTGAATGATAGCTTATGTGACTCTCTCACATTTAATATTTTCCTCAAACTGCCAACAATAAATTATTTAAAATGAGATCAAAATAAAAACTGAAGATAAAATTAAAATTAAATTAAATGCTATAAAATAGTTCTCTTTTATAACATCTTAGTTTAAAATACAGTTATTAATTAGCAAAAAACTTATTTTAATTACAGTGCAGCTGAGAAATTATTCTGTTCATTTTACTCCAGACTTTTTAACAACAAAACTCAGAAAACAGACCCAATGAAGTAACAGAAGTAATAATACATAATAGAGTTCTTTAAATTTAAAATATATACAGAATAATTTTATTTCTCATTGTATTTTAAATTTGAGAACCAACATTTAGTATATTACTTAGAGACTAACTGAAAAGAAGTTATGATTATCCATATTTGTTTTGAAGACTCTCTAAAGGTAAAAATGTATAATACTTCTTTTGCACCTATTTCAAAGTGCACAGCTGGCATTCCTATAATAAAAGACAGATTAACAAGAGGAAAACATAACAAATTTATTTAATCAAAGTTTTATGTGACACAAGAACCTTCAGAATGAAGATCCAAAGACCTAGGAAAAACTGTGTACTTTGATGCTTAGGTGCAATAAAGAATTGATGACTGTGCAGAAATAAGATTGGCTAAAAAGGGAATGATCTAATGGCAATGAACTTTGGGGGAACCCAGCAAGGCCTGTTTGTTCAGATTCTTCTCAGCATCTCTGCAGCATTCCTTCCTCTAGGTATAGGTAGGACACTTGTCACCTGTGGATCTTCAGGGGAGAAGAAAGAAAATCATAGAGTGACATTTCTCGATTTTGTGGCTTGTTTTACATGAAAGGAGTTGAGTTTCTAGGATCTTCCTTAGGGAAGAGGAATTCTAGTTCTATGTCCCCTCAGGGAAGAAATGGAGAAAGGAGAAAGGAGGGCAGGAGAAGCTCACAAAGAACTCTTGCTTCTGAGGCCCTTCCAGTCTCCTTCAGTTCAAAGTACTTAGCATGGCAATGTGCTTTCCACCTTGAGGTATCACAGTGCTACATCCCAACTCCTCAATAGATCTTGCATGTGCTTTATAGACTTTAAAGCCCACATTCAACAAAAAGGGGAATTATGAACCTGAAATGTCCTGGAATTAAACTGATCTGAATTAACAGTATTTTCAGAATATTGATAATGTTAAGTCCTTTTTTTCTATTTCTTCACCTTTGTCTAGCCTTAAGCTCTGCAATTTAAATTTCATGACTTGAATTCAATGCTTTAGAAATATTTGCCATCCCCAAACACATAAATGATTGACATTATTCCTAGTGCTTTAACAGAAAGACCACTTTGATGTCACTGTGATGATCCATTTTGACCCATTTGAGCTGTTTGTATCACATGGATTGGACGTCCTTGGCAGCCTGATTGGTCATTCATCTCTTGGCTATTATAATTTTATTATGTGCTGTGCACAATGCCAGATTAATTTCCTGCCGGCCCAGTCTCAATAGGCTGCTCCCTAGGTCTGCCACGTCCTTGGCTCCTGGCACTTCCCTTCCGTCTCATCCTCTTTGCTTTGGATTTCTCCTGTCTTGAATGCCCTGTCTCCTCTTTTGGAGGGGCCCATGCTTGTTTCTTTTTTGGTTTATTTATATGTTTCCTTATTTTGTTTGAGCACAATCTCCCTTAGCTTCTTGAGAAGGAAGTTTTGAGAAATGCATTTTTTTTTACCACTGTGTGTTTTACATTTTTTATTCTACCCTCATTTGTGATTGAACTACATCAGGATATAAACCTATAAGTTAAAAATAATTATCTTTTAGAGTTTTACCATTATCTTTATACCATTAAAATCATTATACCATTGTCTTCCAATCACCACTGTTTTGATTGTGAAGTCCCATACCATTCTGATCCTGACATTGCATATATTATACTAACAGATATAAAAGGAAGAGTTTATGGAGTCTTTTTGGCTGACTCAAGGAAATGCAATGCTTAGTTCCTTTAAATGGTTGTTATTACCACTTTGCTCGAGTGGCAGATTTGGGCAAATGTCAAGACTTCAGGGCAGGATTTTGTTGCCCATATAGCTGGAATTTGGCAACACAACACAACAAAACAAAACACCCTAAAATCCAGAGTTCACAGCTGGACACAGGACCACTTAGGAATTCAGCCCAAAGCATCTTTCTACGTAAAGAAATAGATCTAGCTGTATTCTTACATCTGGCTTATGCAAGCAAGAAGAGATTCTCTAAAATACTTTTATACAATGATCCTATCTTAAAAAATAATTTCAATAATGAAAATTTACATGCAATATTTATCAAACTAGTCAACATGTTTTATCAACATTAGTATATTAACCAGCAAGCTTTGGATATTAATTAAGATATGGATAACAGAAACAACTGTATTAGCTACATTTTGAGTAGGAGCTTCCGTAGGATGCTAGCTGATCACAACTCAACCATACATTCTTGTTTAGTATTTTAACTGATTGTAATTGGGTTGGATATTCTCAATTAGTTCCTGGGTTACAAGCTAAGCTAAGTAGCATACATTACATAACACACTAAAGGTCCTCATTTGTTTCTCTTTTTCTATTTTTTTTTTTTTTTTTTAGGTAGAGTTTCCTTCTTGGAAGTGCAATGGCACAATCTCGGCTCACCACAACCTCTGCCTCCCAGATTCAAGTCATTCTCCTGCCTCAGCCTCCCAAGTAGCTGGGATTACAGGCATGCACCACCATGCCTGGCTAATTTTGTATTTTTAGTAGAGAACGGGATTTCTCCATGTTGGTCAGGCTGGTCTCAAACTCCTGACCTCAGGTGATCTGCCCACCTCACCCTCCCAAAGTGCTGAGATTACAGGCATGAGCCACCGTGCCAGGCCAGATTCTCAATTTTTAAATAAATTACATGAAGACTTTGCCACATTTACCTTCTAAAGAACCGATCCAGGGCTCTTCAGAACTTACTGGCTTGCTTATGTTGGTCTACATTTGCTAAGCCTTCTCCATTCCACTAAGTCACTCACTTTCTAGTTAACAAAAAGTTGCTGACATCTGTCTTCTGTTGCCATATATTATTTCTTTTTCTATGTCCTTCTGGATTTAATATACTTACTTCTTTTTAGCAAGGTTTCAGAAAGAGTAGCAATAAACCTAAATTATTGAAGCTGCATCTCTTAACCAACATTCTATTAAGCTATTTTCCTAAAAGTGAAGACATTTTCTTATCAGACTATTTAGGTAACATTGAGTAAACATATATATATTTGCTACTAAAATTTCTAATAAAATAAGTAAAAAGCTATGGAATTAATAGCTTTTAACATCCTCTGTATCCTGATATGGAGAGAGAATTATCTATAAACAAAAGCAATGAGTTACCAGAAATAATAAAAACCATTAGTTTGACTTGCATTATTTTAGAAATTTTCTGTTACTTAAAATATACGTCAGCAGTAAATACAAATTTCATTTCAAAATAAAAATTGTTTAAGAATGTCCCTGTGCCTGGAATAGTTAAGAGTGAGCTTTCTGGGGACTGCATATAAACAGGCTGTGAGAGTTGATCATGGCAAAAAATCCAAGGAAGAAGTGTCCATGCCAGTACTGAGATTGCCTTATCTAAAAATAACATTTTCTAGTATATTTTTTTTATAAACACATCTTTGTGCTGGAATAATTCTAAAAGTTGGATTTCAAAATCTAATTTCTTCTGTGTGGCTATGTTATAACAATTAGGATTGTTCCTGTTGTTTCTGTCTCAATTTGGGTTACACTAATTAAAAAAAATTGAAATCTATTTTTGTCAATTATAATCAAGCTGCAAAATAAAAGCCACATTGTTAGTTAGATACCCAATAGACTATACTTTATAATAATCCATAACATTTTTTAAATATTGTGAATTTTAGAAAATGATCTCATATATTATTTTCACAATGGGTGTTTTTACTAGGCCTGAACTATTCAATTACTATCACTATTTGAAATATTCTTATTCAAAACCTCTGGCTTTGAAAAATATGCCTTTTAAAAAATCTGAGTTCTAACTGCAAATACGAGAAAAAATCCCCTCTTTTTCTAGAAATACTTTTAAGTCAAACAATTAATATTTTCATTTTCTTTTTGAAGCAGAGACATTAAATGGAATATATAACCTATTCAGCTGGCAGTCTTTTGTATTGCCAATAATCAGTGCCTAATCTGTGCCATTATTAGATTGAAAAAAAGTCCAGAGAAATAGATTTTTTTCTATAATGTAGTTTATGGAATGAAGCAGATGGGAGAAAGGTGTGCAGGGCAATTGGCAACTACATTATACCTTATCCCTTTGGCCTTTGACAATCACCAATATTGATGAACATAAGTTACTAAAAATGATCCCACACTTCTTATTTCACTACAATGTAGGTTAGTACTCTATGTAGATAAACACTATTATATTTAGTTTTATTCAATGTATTTTTTCTTTCAGGATATGTTATTTGATTGGTTTGTATATAAATATAACAAAGTCCCACTGTATAACACATGGGAAATGGAGATTGAGCTTTCTGTAACAATAATTCTAAGTTAAATTTATCAATTATTATTTATTGAGTCCATGTTTGTATGTTGTTTTAAAACAATCCTACGGAGCAGGTAATATTATTTTCATATTTTACATTTTCACACTTTATTGAGTATATTAGTCTATTCTCACACCACTAAAAAGAACTACCTGAGACTCAGTAATTTATGAAGAAAAGAGGTTTAATTGACTCACAGTTGTGCAGGGTGTACAGGAAGCATGGCTGGGAGGCCTCAGGAAACTTACAATCATGGCAAAAAAGGTGAAGTAGAAGAAGACACATCTTCACATGGTGGCAGGAGAGACAGAGTGAAGGGGGAAGTGACACTAACTTGTAAACAACCAGATCTCATGGGAACTCACTCACTATCATGAGAACAGCAAGGGAGGAATCTGCCCCCATAATCTAGTCACCTCCCACCAGGTCTCTCCCCCAACACTGGGAATTACAATTTGATATAAGATTTGGGTGGGGACACAGAGCTAAACCATAACACTGAGACATACAAAAATGTAGTATATTTGAACTGAATGTAGAGTATTTAAAATACTCTCCACACAGTAGGTGAAGAGTAATTTTATATGGACTAAAAATTATTAAATTTTTTGTCTATGCACCCATATAATATTTATAAAAGTTCTAAGAAGGCTATTATTTCTAGTCTGTAAGTAATTGAGATATTAAGTAAATTAGTAAAGGTCACACAACTAAATTGTAACAGATTCTAAAAACAACTCAAAGTTTTCTAACTGAATGTCAACATACATTTAAAAAATTATGTGACATATTAAATATAACATTTGTAAAACTATACTTCTTATTTATGCTAACAGACATATGAACATTTATAGTGGCTTAAAAATATACAATTTTCCTTACTGACTTCCACCTAAAACATTTAAGTCAATGGGTAAACATTTCATAATAAAACCAGTTTAAGTCATGTAAAAAGATTTCTTTTTTAGTATCATTCAGTCATGGGTAAAACGAGTAAAGATCTATCCTATAACTTTTACTAAAATCACTTGGAAAAGGTTTTTTTTTTTTCTATTATTGTCACATGGATGAAGTTTAGGTGAACTAACAATGACAAGGTGATTGAATCAACATAAAAGCACTGTGCTGATGACCTCAGCATTGCAACTAAAACATATGATTAGTTTCAAAATGAATGAGTCTTTATTACTAGCACTATTATACCCAGTGAAGTTTATACAGCTTTATCATTCATATATAATTTTCTTGCCGTAAATTAATAAAGAGAAGGATTCCTATTAATATTAGTAATGCATTACAGTAAAAACATATATATCTTGAATATATTAAGGGAAACCTTAATATACATGATATGGTTTGGCTTTGTCCCCACCCATCTTGAATTGTAGGTCCCATAAGTCCCACGTGTTGTGAGAGGGATCTGCTGGGAGATAAATGAATCATGGGGGCGGTTTCCTCATACTGTTCTTGACACAGTGAATAAGTCTCATAAGATCTGCTGATTTTATAAGAACACCTTTGCTTGGTTCTCATTCCTCTCTTGCCTGCTGCCATGCAAGATATGCAGTGTCTAGAGGGAAATTTATATAGCACTAAGTGCCCAGTCTTGCATCCCAGGAATGAAGCCAACTTGATCATGGTGGTCAAACTATACTACAAGGCTACAGTAACCAAAACTTTATGATACTGGTATCAAAACAGAGATATAGACCAATGGAACAGAACAGAGGCCTCAGAAGTAATGCCACGCATCTACAACCATCTGATCTTTGACTAACCTGACAAAAACAAGCAAAGGGGAAAAGATTCTCTTATTTAATAAATGGCGTTGGGAAAACTGGCTAGCCATATGCAGAAAACTGAAATTAGACCCCTTCCTTATACCTTATGTAGAAATTAACTCAAGATAGATTAAAGACTTAAATGTAAGACCTAAAATCATAAAAACCCTAGAAGAAAAGCTAGGCAATACCATTCTGGACATAAGCATGGGCAAAAACTTCATGACTAAACACCAAAAGCAATGGTAACAAAAGCCAAAATTGACAAATGGCATCTAATTAAACCAAAGAACTTCTGCACAGCAAAAGAACTGTCATCAGAATGAACAGTCAACCTACAGAACGGGAGAAAACTGTTGCAATCTATCCACCTAACATCCTGAATCTAAAGGATAAAGTAGATCTAAAGGGCTAATATCCTGAATCTACAAGGAACTTAACAAATTTACAAGAAACAAACAGTCTCATCAAAGAGGGTGAAGAATAGGAACAGACACTACTCAAAAGAAGACATTTATGTGGCTAACAAACATATGTAAAAAAGTTCATCATCACTGATCATTAGGGAAATGCAAATCAAAACCACAATGAAATACCATCTCATAAACCAGTTAGAAGGGCGATCATTAAAAAGTCAGGAAACAACAGATGCTGGAGAGGATGTGGAGAAATAGGAACGCTTTTACACTGTTATTGGGAGTGTAAATAAGTTCAACCATTGCGGAAGCGGATTCCTCAAGAATCTAGAACTCAAAATACCATCTGAGCCATCAATTCCATTACTGGTTATATACCCAAAGGATTATAAATTATTCCACTATAAAGACACATACACACGTATGTTTACTGCAGCACTATTTACAACAGCAAAGACTTGGAACCAACCCAGATGCCCATCAATGATAGACTAAAGAAACTGTGGCACATATACATCATTAAATATTGTACAGCCATCAAAAAGGATGAGGTCATAGCCTCTGCAGGGACATGGATGAAGCTGGAAACCATCATTCTCAGCAAACTAAGGAACAGAAAACCAAACATTGCATCTTCTTACTCTTAAGTGGGTGTTGAACAATGAGAACACATGGATACACGGAGGAGAACATCACACACCAAGGCCTGTTGGGGGCTGGGGAGCTAGGGGAGGGAGAGCATTAGGAGAAATACCTAATGTAGATGACAGGGTAATGGGTGCAGCAAACCACCATGGCACATGTATACCTATGTAAAAATCCTGCAAGTTCTGCACGTGTATCCCAGAACTTAAAGTATAATTTAAAAAATCTGTTTTGTATTTACAGAAATTTGCATCTGAACTCCTGACTTAACACAGAATTTGGGTCCCTCTGACATTGCAGCATGCCCTGTGGTATCTGGCCATTGGGATATATAATAGAAGACATCCTTCACTACTCTGTCTGTTCTTTTCTTCTCCCAGCAGCCATGTGGAACCAGTTTGTGACAAAGAGTAGTTAAGATGTGGTATAATTGACATGAAACATGTATTTACTTGCTTCATGAAGTGTTTTTTAATAGTTAAAGGGGTGACTATAGAGAAAGTTAAGAGCATAGGGCATTACTGTTATCAGAAAAAAATTGGAGTTAACATTCACAGAAATATTCAATATTAGGAATATTAACTACTGAAGTATGGAAATGAGTTCCTATATATTATTATTGGAAAAATTTTAGAAACTTGACATGGCATAAAACCAAAGGAACATAAAGTTTAATTTAATTCATTCATTAATTTGCTCAATCATTAAATAAATGTTGCATGAATGCCTACCATGTGAAGTCTTATGCTGGACCTTGTGGGTAGAATAACGATGAGTAACACATATATCTTGCCTGGGGGACCTCAGTGTTATGGTCTAGTGAGCAATAATAAAAAAAAAGCTATGTACATGAAGAAAGGGATTTGTGTGATCAATGTGTTGGGAATTGAAGGCTGGTAGGCCATCTAACCACAATGGTTGAATTATTGATTTTTACCTTATCTTATTCTAAAAAGAATGTTTTAGGAATGAGATAGACACAATGAAACAAATATGAAATCTAGGGTGTTAAGAACAACAACAAAAAACCAACCCTTATAAAAGTGGAAATACAGATGCACCTCTCCTTCTGAAAGATAAACTACAACCCAACCAAGTTTAAAATAGAGACAATAAGAAAAAATGAGTAGAATGTTGATTTCTTTCAGACAGAAAAAATAACAGATTTTATATATTTCAAATATTGTTGAAGTTACTCGGTGAGGCTTTGAAAAATTAAATATCATCTCTCAGTATGAGATGATATCCACAAATGTGCTTTAAACTCTTAAAAAGGCAGTATGTGGTACTCGCTCTGCTATTTTTTAATCTCTTTATATATTTTTATTTTGTTGCTTATTGTCATGTCTCCATGACATTAAAAATGGATAATGAAAAGAGATGAAAAGCTCACTATTATTTTCTTACAGCTTCAGGAGAGGTTTGATTAAAAAAATTATATTTTGGCATCATCTTTACTCTTGAACTTACTCCCAGATCAACTACAAATTTGTCCTACGGCCTGAGGCATTGAAAACACGACAGAGCTCTGGAATAATTTCCTGTCAGAACAGACAACCTAGTTATTCCCTTTTCCCAGGCGTCCCGGTGACCTATATTATTGTCATCAACAAGACATTGCTTCAGCTTCAAGTCTTGCAAAATCTACTGAATTGGAAGACCATATATTCATTTTACCATTTAGCTGAAAATGCACAGTGAATTTTAGAACGATGGGTTTTTTTTTTTAAGCTCATCTAGCCATTCATCCCTACTTTTATTCTATTGGGCTCTTAATTCAAAAGAAATGGTGCCACCTACTGGACATGAGTTAAGAAGAGCATATTAGCATTAAAAAATATTTGCTCATTAAAGGTTGATTCAAAGTAATTGCATAAAAAAATATTCAAGGAATGTCCACTTTTTACAGATAACTGTTGAACACATTTGCTCAAATGATTTCATTATCAACAAATACTGAATAAAAAATATTTAACAATGTCTATTTAAAAATAAAAGTCCTTCTTCCTGTTGTCTTATTTTAATACATTAAAAAATTAATTTACCCTTTTTTTCTGGTAATATAGAAATGTTAAGCATTCTCTAACATTGCCGATATAAAAATAGACTAATGATCTTGACAGTCTAATACTACTTTGTAATAGAAAAACTCAGGTTATAGAAATACTAACAACTTTTATAACCTAGATTCTAGTAATTAAAAGCAGCCAAATTTGAAGAGGAGAAAGGAGATCATGGTTCAAAGAGAACCAATCATTTTTACCAATCCAAATTTAGCATTTAAAGTCTAAATGATTGGTTCTCTAATTTATAAACTATATTATATTCCTGATGTCTCTATTATTATTTATTCTATAGAGTACTGATTAACCTTGAGAAATATTCATTAGCTCTTTTGCTTTCAGATGCCCTAATATTTATGCAAATGGGGGTCTACACCCAAAGAACCCAATTTTTACTGTTTCACTAGCCATATTTCAAGTGCTTAATAGCCACATATGTTAATGGCTACTGTATTGGACAGCTGGATTAATAGAACATTGCCATCACTGCAGAAAATTCAGTGGGGCAGTGCTGATAGACCTACATATTGCAATATTCACTCCATTTCCCTTGTATAACTCTTAAAAATGTGCCACGATGTCATCTTTAAGAGTCAGTACTCTAGATTCAGTCGGGATTTTTATCTCAGTTTGGCCACTTACTGGATGATTTTCAGAATCAAGAAAATAACTGGGGAGGAAAGCATCAGAGTAGTGGTAGCATTGCGGGGTAAATCAACAATCAGTAAGCAACTACATATAGAACACCTGCTAATCATTAGCATTACTGGAGCAGAGTTCCTATCCTAAACAGCTTATGCTCTAGCTGTGAAAAAGAGAGAATAAGCATGTAACCAAGTAAAAAAGAACACTTTTAAGTGCTGAAGACAAAATAAGACAGTATTATAGAGACTGGAGGGTTGTTTTGTAGATAGATTTATTAGCAAATGCTCTCTGAGTTATCAGTTGATTTATAAGAAAATGATAGAGGGCAAAAATTTTGGGAAAGAGTGTATGAAGCAAATAAAACAATAAGTATGAAAACCCAAGAGAGAAAAACTTGACATGCTTAAGGTACAAAGGCCAATGTGGCTGGAGATTACTGAAAGGGATAAGAATAGAGGGAGACAAAATCAGAGAATTCAGCCTAGTAGTTTATATTTGCTTTTGGTTGCAGTGAGAAGCTGTTGAAGAATTTTAAACAAAATAGTAATATGATCTAAAATATACTTTTAACAGTCACGAATAAAACGATTCATGATTCATGCATCTATTAATCTATTAAGCAGGACAAACTTAATAGAAGTGACCCTTCGTCTGCGTTTTGAAAGCACTGCTGCTGCTTCATCATCATCCATCGTTCTGTACATTTCCAGGATATGAGGAAAGGAAGATCTCCCTTATCATTTTCAGTAATAAACTTTTTTCCCAGGCCACACAGTGAACTTTCCGGGCAGGAATCTTGGTGTGCCGAGATATTAGCCTGCAGGCTGGGGTGGTGAATTAAGAGTGGATAAGCAGACTGCATTACAACTAAAGTGGATGTTAGATTTACTGGGAAGAAGTCATGAATATCAATTTGGATAAGTTGGAAAGAGAAGAGAAAAAATACTGCATGTAAATTTTCGGTAAATAAATGAAATGCACTCAATTGATTTCAGATCCTATTGCACAAGTAACATAAAAACTAAGGGTTTGATATTCTGTTTTAATAAAATCAATTAGCTATACCTGCATATGACTTTTGAAGCCCCAATAACATAGCTGTAATAAGCTCAAAGCACTGGAGGATGGTATTTTATCCCTGTTTGTATTATCTAATGAGACAATGAATTCAGTTGATTTCATTGTGACATGTCTTGTAAATCACTGAACTATTATTATCTTTAACAGGGTCGATGTACTGCTCCCATCTCTGTATTACAGCATCACTGCCCTAGATAACACCTGGGGAATATGGGCTAATAATCTTCATATTATTGGCCCATAAGTAGAGCAACTCTCTTATATATGAGGGATTTAAAAGGAAGAGGCGTTTATGTGCAAGAGAAAAAAAGAAAAATAAATTCTTAGCTTTTAGGTAAAAAGAATTATTTTTCTTTTTCCTCCTTTGTTCAGTCAGAACATGAATATGACAGCATATTAAAATTTGTGTTTATGGGCACAAGTTATTATCCAGTTTTGATTATTTCCCTGATCTTCGGTGATTTTATGGGTTTTAATTTTAGTGCAACCGTGAAAAAAATTATAATTGCTACTTCTCTATGCTTTACTGAGAATATCCCAGTGTGTATTTCTTAGAGGATAGGATTGCCACCAGGTTACAGTGTTCTATAATATCATTCTAGTGGTCCAAAATAAATGAGATACCCTAGTGCCTTAGTGATTAGTGCCCACGTGCTTGAGTAATTTAAATTATTTCTACATAGCTCAGTATATTTTGAATGGATTTGACATTGATAATAGCTGTGCTGGTTATGGGTGGGAGAAAATTCTGCATTTCAAGGGCTAATTGATGTATCAAGAGAATGAGGCTTTCATAATTAAGAAGAAAAGACATTTAAGCCACCAGACACAAGATACTGCTGTAATAAATCGAACCTACAAAATCTGAAGCCCAGTTATGCATATGCAATCTGGTTTCTTTAATATCTTTTCCTTGTTAAAGTGTGAATCTAACTTCTAGCTTTAGGCACCAGGTCCAGGAAGCATCATTACTTGGTTGCCAAATGATCTAGATAAGATTCCTCCCCATCCATAGGTTTGTAAACATTATAAAAAAATTATGAACAGGTAAGGAAACCCTTTTGCATTTTCTCTTGACTAAATTAATTCCACCTAAATGACAAGGTCCTGATTCTGAATCACACTTGTCATTGAGCTATTCATCTAATTAAATTCATGTGAATGTTCTGCCTAGTCTCTAAAAATAATTCTAATTTCTGTACTATTGCTGGTATCAGAGAGAAACAACTGAATGTAAAGTAAAACATAGATCTAGGTTAATATGGTAGTTTTCCAATTTTCACTAGATGAGACAATCTTGGTAACTTAGTGCTGTGAATTCTTAACTTGTCTATGCTAATTGGATCTAGAAGGGAAAGAAAAGTTTCCCGCCCTCTTGTTCCTCCTGTATTTAAAAATACTGAGCAGATGCAGTGATATAAACCTGCATTTAAGTCCCTTATACTTTCCTTTACCGACACAATTGTGAATTGTGTTCTTTCTGCATTTGTAATTAGAGGGTGAAACAGATGGCAAAGGCTCAGTGTAACGAGATGTCCATTAAAATAACTTATGCTGCCAAGTGATTGTTCACTCCAAGGAGGGTATTCAATTCAATTTCCTCCATGCAAAATAAAGCAGAAGCACATACATGCTTTGAAGAAATGTCATTATGTAAGGCAGTGAACACACTAGCCAGACAATACATTGAATATACTAAAACTAAAAATGCACAAATAACTTCATCTTTTTTTTTTTAGTGAGGATTACTAAAGGTGGAAGTTGAGGGAAGTTGAGGTTTATATGAAAGTCCTTCAAAGTACAATTTAATGTATTAACAATACCTGCTGTAAATCTGTTGTGCATATACAGAAATGTACAGTAATGCATTTCTCTCCAAATTTTTAGCCAGACTTCTGGAAGCAAATGTAGAATCACTAGTAATGATGTGAGATACATCTCTCTACTTGTTAAGCATTTATTTAAGAGTTAACATAACGAAGATATTTTAAGTATTATGTAAGGCAATACACCATGGTGGTTAAGAATGAGAATTCTGGAGTCAGCCCCCTGGGTTTGAATTGCACCAGTCATTTACCTGCTAAATTACCTTGGGGAAATCATTTAACAATTTTGTGCTTCAGTTTTTTCCTATATATAGTTGGAATAACTAAATATATCAATCCTTTTTTTTTTTTTTTTTTTTGAGACAGAGTCTGGCTCTATTGCCAGGCTGGAGGGCAGTGGCACGATCCCGGCTCACTGCGACTTCCGTTTTCCAGTTTCAAGCAATTCTCCTGCCTTGGCCTCCCAAGTAGCTGGGACTACAGGGATGCACCACCACGCCCGGCTAATTTTTTGTACTTTTAGTAGAGACAAGGTTTCACCATGTTGGCCAGGATGGTCTCGATCTCTTGACCTCATGATCCGCCCGTCTCGGCCGCCCAAAGTGCTGGGATTACAGGCGTGAGCCACTGCGCCCGGCCCTAAATATATCAATCTTAGTGATTTACAGTCATCAACAGATGTAACTGATATTTTATTATTAAATAAAAAGCACTTTGGCTAGAATGTTATTTAATATCATTCCAATATTATGTATTAACTTAATCTTTTTTAAACAAAAAGAACTTTAACAAATCATTTCCAGAAATTATCAACTGCTGTTTTTCTGCTATAAACAGGGATGTGAACCCCCTGGAAAATCAAGGTGAATCTACATATAACTGTAAATTTCAAGTTTTAAGTTCGGAAAATTTTCTTGTCTGGTGCCTGTGTTTTTGATAGCTTTCCTGTCTACTCAGAGCTGAAGAATATAAAACTGTTATCAAGATGAAAATTACAGAGAAATAATCTTTCAAAATGAAAATGATGTAATACTATTTTGGTAACTTAGTATCTGAGAATCCTCAGTGTGAGGGACGTAAACATGCATGTGTCCTTCTCAACCAAAATTTTTATTTAAGTATTTTAAGGTTTTACTATACATCTTGTACTATTCTGGGTACTGCATATTGAGAGCCACTTAAATTCTTGCAGGGAGCTTAGGTTTAATAGGAAGACCACCTCTGCCTTTTCTTCTCCAGTCTTCCTGAAATAAACATGAAGGTAAAAGAAAGATCCACAGGTCTAAAGCCATCTGCAAAGCTGGTAGAAGGTGCAAATCCTAGAAGTTTACTTCGCCTGTAGAATTGCAACCAGACTTTAAATATTGCATCAAACTTTGCATCTAACCTTGGTCAAGTTGCTTAATCTCACCTTCCATTTTAAAAGTCAAATTGTGGCTCTGTATCTTAAAGAGTTATGAGGGATAATTGAGTCAATCTCAGGCAATTCCGGATCATATCTGGTATTCAATGAACAGATGCTCCCTTTCTTCCTTTTCTTTTAGATTCCTCCCCAAAATTACTTCAATGCATTCTATTTAAGACATTAATACTCTTTGAAGCCTAATGTTAATGCTATGCAATTCTTTCTGCTAATATTTGACAATACATAGTCCAAATTTCAGAGATTTGTCTCTAGACCTGAGGGCATTAACTCATATCAAACAACATATTTAATGTCAAAATAGGAATAATAATAGTTAACATTTACATAGCACATGTGCCATGGAGTGTTATAAGCGGTGTTCATATATTCGCTCACTTAATCCTCACAACAACCCTATAAAATAGGCATTATTATTCTCGAGGCACAAGGAGCTTAAAACTTGCTGAAGGTCACACAGCTAGTAATTGGTGAAGTTGGGATTTAAAGTTAGTATTTGGCCCTAGAATCACCAATGCACTCAAGTACTGCATATAACACATCTCAAAGCTACAAGGACCTTAAAAATTCATGTACAAGAAACACATTCTATCCTACAATATTTTACTTGAGGCTCTAGATCTGCAATAGGAACAATAAAAAATGAAATATAAATATTGGAGAGAAAAATATGAAGGCATTTCTATGTGAACAATATTATCCTTTACCTAGAAAAACCCAACACAATCAACAAAATATAACTGAAGAAATAGTAAAACAGATCAGCAAATTGATGTTATATAAAATTAAAGTATAAAAATCATTATTTTTACAAATAGAAAACATTCAAATAAGAATATAAATCATAAAATTGTAAGAATAAACCTTGAGCACAGACTTAATGCTGAAAACATAAAATTTTAAATCTAAAAGAACATTAGATCTGAATAAATGAAGAAATAAAGAATGTTCATGAATGTAACGTCTTAGTATTCTAAAATTTTAATTTTCAAACTAATCTTTTACATTAATATAATAGCAATGGAATTTCCATTAATATTTTTTAAGGAACCTGAAAGTCTGATCAGTGAAAATGGTATCTCTGAAAGTCAACTCTAAAGTTCACATGAAGAAGAAAATAACACAATAGTAAAAACAGTTTTGATGAAGAATGATAACAGATGTCATATCAGATATTAAAACGTAATTGAAAAATATAATAGATAAGTTGAGATATTAAATGGAACACAACTGATCCAGAAATTGACATATAGAAAGCTAATATATCAAAAAGTCTTTTTCAGATCAGTTAATAATAGATTATTTAATAAATGGAGTTGAGATAATTTTCTATCCATTTGGAGAAACATACTTGGATTCCTACCTTTGAAGAGTCTCAAAAATGTATTCCATATGAACCTAATATCTATAGGTAAAAATAAAAACTATTTGCTATTTGCAAAAAAAGAAAAGAAAAGAGAAGAAAAACATAAAAATAAGACAAACAGAAAAATGTGTCTGTGACCTTACAGCAGAACAGACATTCCTGAAAAAAGGTAAGGGAAAATCCATGAATAAAAATTGATAAATCTGATCATGTAAAATATTTCCAAAGACAAACTATATCACAAAATTAGAGAGTAAGTGGCAAGATGATAGAAAACATGACAGCACACAACACAAAATGAAGTTCAACAAATATCTAAAAAATAAGCAAACATATGAATGGTCAAAAGTCATATGAGAAAAGTAAGTCAATACATACTGGAAAAGATCACTTTTACTTACTTGCAATCAGGAAAAGGAAAATTAAAATAATGAGATACCATTTTCACTGATCAGATTGTCATCAAATTTAGTCTTTAAGTACAAAGTGTTAATGACTGTGTGAGGATGTTGCTAATGGTTGACTAAAGGTATAGGAATTATTATTATTATTATTATTATTATTATTTGAGACAGGGTCTCACTCTGTCAACCATGCTGGAGAGCAGTGCTGCTCACAGCAGCCTCAATCTCCTGGGCTCAAGCAATTCTTCCACCTCAGCCTCTCAAGTAGCTGGGACTCTAGGCATGCACCACCATACCCAGCTAATTTTTGTATTTTTTGTAGAGACAGAGTTTCAAATTTCTGGGCTCAAGCAATCCTCCAACCTTGGCCTCTCAAAATGCTGGGATTACAGGCATGAATCACCATGCCCAACCAAAATATAGCAGTTTTGCATAGCAATTGGATAGTTTCTAGGAAAAAATTGTAAACATCTATAATTCCCAATAATTATTCTAAAGTATCTACTCTGGAGAAATTCCTACACATATACAATGTATCGCGTCCAAAAATGTTCTCTGTATTATTTGAAATACAAAAACAAAAAAAAAATGGAAACAACCTAAATTGTTATTCATTTATTTATTTATTGTTAAATAAATTATGGTACATTCATACCATACAATATTTTGGGGCAATTTAAAAAAGGAGGTTGAATTTCTGGATTGCTATGGGAAGATTTACAAGACAATGCTTTTGGGTGACTCAGAATGGTATAATTAATGCATATTTTCTATAATATCTCTCCATACGTATATAGTACCTGTAGAGTTTTATAAGACTGGAAAGTCTTTTTACTAGTTCAAGTTATTGACAATAGAGTGGCATCATTCTGGCTCCCAGTGATTAGGGAGAATCTCTGAAAGAAAAGACCCCTAAATTAGAACTTGATGCGGGACTAAGGGAGCAATCATGGGATAGGGAAATACAGGCTGAGTTCTTATTTCAAGACTGGTTAGCATTTTGACAGTGTACATTTCATCTGGAGTAACTAAAGTGAACCTAAGAGACCACTAAAATTGACGATATTGTATTTTGTTCACTTCATATTGAATTGCCATTAATGTGCAGTCATTTTCAGCCCTTCAAAATGTTTTGAATTAGTAATTTGGGAACAACCTAGAATGTAATGATTATGCATGTTAAAATAGCAATAGATATGTTGTAGCTTCACCAAATAGATTCTTATTGTAACACTCTTGTGATATTTTTTCTTGAGCTCTTCATTTTGGTTCTCAACCTAGTTTAGTGTATTTGTTATTGCCTCAGTTTGATATTCAGATAGCTGTAAAAATAAGAATGTCATGGTTCTTACCATAACAAATATTAAGGTAGTGTAGTGAGGCACTTAATTATCAATCCTGTTGCCTCTGTTATTATTTCAAATATTTCTCAAAATATTGAGGTTTAGTAATAGTTTTAAAAATTGTCATGTGAATACAAACTTTTAAAAAAGACATTTCTAATTTATTGTAACATTCTGTGGTAAAAGTTATCTCATCAGTTTGGACTTTTAAAGGCTGTGGTAAAATTATTTTGTTAAGATATAAAAGTATTTAAATGGGGAAATAATTTTTATGTCTTTCTTCATAGAGAATACTGTCAGGAATTTTAGTCTGTACTAAAATATTCTGAAAATGGAATGAAATAGACATTATATCCCATTTTGAAAAAGAAGACAATCTTCCTCGACAGTGTTCTGGCTTCTTAGATTCACCTCAATATTAAATTGCATTCTAATGTTGGATTAGCTCTGAGAATCAACACTAAATGATACATCTGCTGCCAGTGCAGGATGGCTCTGAGGCTGCAGGATTTGACCAGCAGAGGGATATACAAGGAACATGAGAAGCATTAGTAAATAAATAGAAGCATCTCTGAAACTTAAAAATTTTTTCTTCTTAGAAAACAAAAAAAATTATCCAAACCTTTCTTAGAAGAGCATGCCAGTGAACTAATAGCATGAACTTTCCAATCAGACATATGTCAGTTGAACTGAATCCCTCTTTACTAGCTGTGTGATCACAGACATTTTACTTTAAATCAGACCTACAAAATGGTGATAAGAATACCCACCCTTGGTTACAGTGTGTCTTAGTCTGTTTGGGTTGCTGTAACAAAAATACTATAGAATGGTCAGCTCAGTCAAACATTTATTTCTCACAGTTCTGGAGGCTGGACAGGCCTAAGATCAAGGCTCTGCCACATTCAATGTCTAGTAGAGACCTGTGTTCTGGTTCATAAATGGCCATCTTCTGTGTTCTTATATGACAGAAGAGGTGAGGGAGCTCTCTGGAGTCTCTTTTATAAGGGAACTAATGCCACTTATGAGGGCTCTGCTTTTATGACCTAATTACCTCCCAGAAGTCCCACCTCCAAATAAGATTTCAACATATAAATTTTGGAGGGGCACATTGATTCTTTAGCACCATGATCATTAAATGAGATAATGCCAATAAAGTATTTAGAATGTGGAACATCACAGATGCACAAAATATCAGATTTCATCAATCTAAGATGCCATCATTGTAAAATGGACCATCATTTTATGTACCATACATGAAAAGACTATAAATTTCAAAAGTCTTAACATGAAATATATGTAATAGAATGGATAAAATATAGTGATGCCCTCATTTATCAGACTGTTGTTCCATCCAAACAAATGTAGCCATATCAAGGAATACTTGACATTTAAATTGAGTATTTAACAAGAATTTGTTTTCTTAAGTACTACTTTTATATGGAAATATATGAAAATACAGAGACATGTACCTTTCTTTCAAAAGAATTTATAATGTATTTGGAAAGGACAAATGTTAATTAGTCATATGGAAGTTCAGGCTTCTTATGAAGAAATTCCTTTTTCAATCCTGTATTAGTCTATTTTCATGCTGCTGATAAAGACATACCTGAGATTGGGTAATTATAAAGAAAAAGAGGTTTAAAGGGCTCACACTTCCACATGGCTTAGGAGGCCTCACAATCATGGCAGGAGGCAAAAGGTGCATCTTATATGGCAGCAGACAAGAGAGAATGAGAACCAAGTGAAAGGGTTCCCCTTATAAAACCATCAGATCTCTTGAGACTTATTCACTACCATGAGAACAGTATGGGAGAAACCACTCCTATAATTCAATTATCTACCATTGAGTCCCTCCCACAACATGTGGGAATTATGGGAGCTATAATTCAAGATAAGATTTGCATGGGGACACAGCCAAACTGTATCATTTTTGCCCCGGCCCCTCCCAAATCTCATGTCCTCACATCTTAAAACCAATCACGCTTTCCTAACAGTCCCCCAAAGTCTTAGCTCATTTCAGCATTAACTCAAAAGTCCACAGTCCAAAGTCTCATCTGAGACAAAGCAAGTCCCTTGCATTTATTAACCTGTAATATCCAAACAAGTTAGGTACTTCCTGGATGCACTGGGGGTATAGGCATTGGATAAATACAGCCATTCCAGGCTGGGTGTGGTGGCTCACGCCTGTAATCTCAGCACTTTGGGAGGTCAAGATGGGCATTTAAGCTGAGGTCAGGAGTTTGAGACCAGCGGCCATCCTGACAAAACCTTGTCTCTACTAAAAATACAAAAATTAGTAGGGTGTGGTGATGAGTGCCTGTAATCCCAGCTACTTGGGAGGCTGAGGTATGAGAATTGCTTAAACACAGGAGGGGAGGTTGCACTGAGCCAAGATCATGCCACTACACTCTAACCTGGGCAACATGGAGACTCTGTCTCAAAAAAAAAAAAAAAAATCTATTCCAAATGGGAGAAATTGACCAAATAAAGGGGCTACAGCCCCCATGCAAGTCCAAAATCCATCAGGACAGTAAAGCTACGAAATGATCTCCATTGACTTCATGTCTCACATCTGAGTCACACTGATGCAAGAGGTGGGTTCTCATGGTCTTAGGCAACACCACCCCTGTGCCTTTGCAAGGTACAGTCTCCTTCCCAGCTGAGTTTCTGTAGCTTTTTCAGGTGCACAGTGCAAGCTGTAAGTAAATCTACCAGTCTGCAGTCTGGAGAATGATGGCTCTCTTCTCACAGCTCCATTAGATAGTGCCCCAAGGAGACTCTGCCTGGGGGCTCACACCCCACATTTTTCTTCCACACTGCCCTAGCAAAGGTTCTCCACAAGGGCCATGCTCCTGCAGCAAACTTCTGCCTAGACATCCAGGTATTTCCATATGTCCTTTGAAATCTAGGTGGAGGTACCCAAATCTCAATTTTTGACTTCTGTTTACCTGCAAGCTCAACACCGTGTAGAAACTGCCAAGGCTTGGGACTTGTACCCTCTGAAGCTATGGCTCAAACTGTACTTTGGGCCCTTATAGCCATGCCTGGCATGGCTGGGATGCAGGTCACCAAGTCCCTAGGCTGAACACAGCAGGTGGGCCTTGGGCCTGGCCCAGGAGACCATTTTTTCTCCCTAGGCCTCCAGGCCTGTGATAGGAGGGGCTGCTGCAGAAGTCTCCGACATGCCCTGGAGACATTTTTCTCATTGTCTTGGTGATTAACATTTGGCTCCTTATTACTGATGCAAATTTCTGTAGCTGGCGTGAATTTCTCCTCAGAAAAGTCAGTTTTTCTTTTCTGTTGCATCATCAGGCTGCAAATTTTCCCAACTATTTGCTCTGTTTCCCTTATAAAACTGAATACTTTTAACAGCACCCAAGTCATCTCTTGAATGCTTTGCTGCTTAGAAATTTCTTTCGCCAGATACCCTAAATAATCTCCCTCAAGTTCAAAGTTTCATAAATCTCTATGAAGTGGGCAAAATGCCACCAGTTTCTCTGCTAAAACATAGCAGGAGTCACCTTTACTCCATATCCCATCAAGTTTCTCATCTCCATCTGAGACCACTTCAGCTTGGATTTCATTGTCCATATCATTATCAGCCATACAACAAGTCTCTAGGAAGTTCCAAACTTTCCCGTGTTTTCCTGTCTTCTTCTGATCCCTCCAAACTGTTCCAGCCTCTGCCTGTTACCCAGTTCTGAAGTTGCTTTCACATTTTTGGGTATCTTTACAGCAGTGCACCACTCTATTGGTATCAATTTACTGTATTTATTCATTTTCACACTGCTGTTAAAGACATACATGAGACTGGGTAATTTATAAATCAAAAGAGGTTTAATGGACTCACAGTTCCCCATGGCTGGGGAGGCCTCACAATTATGGTGGGAAGTGAAAGGCACATTTAACATGGTGTCTGACAAGAGAGAATGAGAATCAAGTGAAACGGATTTCCCCTTATAAAACCATCAGATCTCATGAGACTTATTCATTGCCATGTGAACAGCATGAGGGAAACCACCCCCATGATTCAATTATCTCCTACCAGGTCCCTCCCACAACACGTGGGAGTTATGAGAGCTACAATTCAAGATGAGATTTGGGTGGGGACACAGCCAAATCATATCAAATCCCTTTAACCAAGAGGCATCTAACCCATACTCCTGACGGTAACTTTAGTTCAATAAGCCCACTCTGTCCTTAGACCTAGTCTTCAGAATGCTATTATTTCTATATTGTATTAAACCTGTGTCTCAAAAAGCCATTGTGTGACCCTAGTTCTCTCCTTAGTCACACATAATATTAACTGTCTTACACAATGGACTGACAACTATTAGATGGAAGCATATTTGTCTAATTTCTCCTCAAAAAAGCTGTTTCTTCTTTGCATAGTGGTAATAGTTAATATTTCTGAGAGCTAAATACATTCCTGACAATATCCTAAATGTTATGCATGGTTTAGTTCATACAATTCTCCAATGATCCTTCTTGTTTAGCACATACTATCGATGTCCTAATTTAACAGTGAAGCAATTGGGTATGGAGAAATGGAATAACCCTTCCTAGTTTCCATGGGTGGTAAGAAGGTAGAGTCAGGATCCAGCCCCTAGCCTCTCTAATTGTTTATAAAACATTAATTACTAGTGGAGTGCATTGTTACTTAAAATAGTCTCAGCTGTCACATAGGATTTTCACAATTTGTATTAAATTTCTTGAAATATGCTATAGTTCATGAAAAGCCCCTCTTCAAATGTAGTATTCCAGTCAAGAAACAATTCTTCAAAAGTAGCCTGATGCCACGGAGTAAAGTGAACCTATTATCTGCCTCGTCAGTTAGGTAGTAGTGTTCTGTAACCTAAGTTTGTACTGCTCTTGTTCCTTAAGTAGATACATTGTGAAAGAGGCTCATTCTGAAAGAAGGTTCAAGTGAAAACCTTAGGATCTTATTCTATAAGCATCTGTCAACATTTGTAGCTTCTATTTTTTAACTTATGTAATTGTTTGATTATGTTTTCCATTTATTTTTGAAGCAACACAGAAATTTGCATTCGTGCCTATTCAAGTTTATGGTGCCATGGAGAGCTACTGAGATATATTAGAATTTGAGGTTTATTCCTCAATGTGTTGGCTATTTTTCCTGGGAATAGTTAATGTACAAATTTTAGTATTTCATTTAGATTTATAATTATACGTATTCATTATAAGAAGTTAGGGTGTCTTTGAAAATAATTCTGCCTCTGAATTCCCAATACTCAGCATGTATGGGTATAAATCCACCACATTATTTCTTCATGTTTCCCCTTTTCTATATCAGAGCATCATGTGGCCATTTGTTAGAGGAAATTGTTTCTGGTATCCTGACATATTGTTAACTAGCGTTTAGTTTCTAGTTATCAAATATTGCATCTCTTTTGTGTTTTCGTAAGTATTCCATAAAAGAAATGAGTAATTGAGTATCATGTAATATTATATTGTCATCCAACCCACAGAGCAGTAGAAAATATTCACAAATTATGCATCTGACAGAGGACTAATTTCCAGAATCTGCAAGGAACACAAACAGATCAGCAAGGAAAAAACAAATAATCTCATTGAAAAGTAGGCAAAGGATATAAATAGATAATTTTCAAAAGAGGATATATAAACAGCCAACAAAAATATAAAAAAAATTGTCAACATCACTAATTATCAGGGAAATGCAAATGAAAACCACAATAAGATACCATCTTACTCTTGCAAGAATGACCATAAAAAAAGTTGCTGTGGATCTGGTGAAAAGGGAACACTTTTACACTGCTGGTGATAATGTAAACTAATACAAACACTTTAAAAAACAGTATGGAGATGCCTTAAAGAACTAAAAGCAGAACTACCATTTGATCCAGCAATCCCACTACTGGGTATCTACCCAAAGGAAAAGAAAGTAGTATAGGAAAAAGACACATGCACATGCATGTTTATAGCAGCACAGTTTGCAATTGCAAAGATATGGAACGAATCTAAGTGCCTGACTGGATAAAGAAAATGTGGTATATATACACCATGAAATATTACTGGCCATAAAAGGGAATGAAATAATGTCTTTTGCAACAACTTGGATGGAGCTGAAGGCCATTATTCTAAGTGAAGTAACTCAGGAATGGAAAATCAAATATTGTATGTTCTCATTTATAAGTGGGAGCTAAGCTATGAGGATTCAAAGGCAAAGGAATGATATAGTGGACTTTGGGGACTCAGTGGGTGAAGGATGAGAGGAAGGTGAGGGATAAAATACTACATATTGGGTTCAGTGTACAACTACTAGAGTGATAGCTGCACCAAAATCCCAGAAATCACCACTACAAAACGTATTCATGTAACCAAAAACCACCTGTACCCCAAAAACTATTGAAATGAAAAATAAAAAAAATAAAAAAATATATTGTCATCTTGACCAGAAACCGGTGTCATTAATAATAAAAAAAAGAAATCATTGCTAATTTAAGTATAAATTAGCATAGAGCTGAGTTCTTAGATCTATGTTGTGTATCACCTTACTAGTGCCCTTTCACGGTTGAGTTGTCACTGTTTAGTACAGTACTTATATCAGCTACTAAGCTGTCTTTGGAAACCTGGTGGTAGCAATTATTGCAGAGACCTAGATCTAACCCACAGGACTTCAAGTTGTTCACCAAATGCTAGGCCCTTTGGTCAGGTCCAGAGAGCAAGGAAATGGGTCATAGTAATACCTGGGATGATTAAACTATGAGAGAAAGACCCACAGTGAGTAATCTATACACAAAACTGCCATGGACACAAGAAAGCAAGTCATTGTCATCTACTGATTAATAACTCTCAGAATTACTAGATACTGGAAATTTACACAGTGCCGTTTGTTTTTTCTTATGATCATTCAACAAAGAGAGTTAAAAAACAATCAAAAGATTCTTCTGGTACATATAAAGTCAAACAGAGACTATTTAAGGATCTTGGAAAAAACATAAAGAAAGCATTAACATGGAGATGGTTAATCCCTCATTTGTGATTAAAAAAGACAAAAATATTCTGAAAATTGAAAAAACATTAATACCTCATTTAAAAGCAAATTCTGATCTGACCTACAAAACTTACTATTTTACTACAGAAATACAAATATGTTTGATTACATAGCACTCACAGAGATCCTACTGGGGTTGGTACATAATATACAGTATTTGGACTATTTTGGCTATCTAAAATCTGAAAATGCATAATGCTAAATGTATATAACATTAAAAAGTTTTGGAAAAAAAGATTTTAAACCTCTACTTAAAGTCTTTCAGCTAAGAGTCCTTTTACATTAAGAGAACTTGCAGGACGTTTTTCTACTGTACAGATTACTTTGCCAATGGAAATAGAAAACTCCAAGTTAGTTTGTCAAGGATTTTTCTACTCCGAGTAGTGAATATATAATATCCAATTGGACATCTGTTCTCTTTGAATGTTGGTTCTTTGGTTTTCAGGCTATTTAGATGTATTCATATCATATTCAGTGCCTGTGCTAGATATGTCAATTAATGGACCCAACCTCCACCCTTGTAATTCCTTGTCTGGAAACCACGAGGTGTATATGTGACCCACACCTGTCCACACCTAATTGGGCCAGGAGCTGTCAACTGGTCTGAGATGAAAGAGCCAGTGATTTGGCCTGACTCAAAAAGATGAGCTGGGCCTCTCTACTTTTCTCTTTGGAATTTAGATTCTCAGAAATGATGCCATAAAATATATTAAAGGCCATGGAGATTGAATCCAGGGGGAGCCAGAGCTATGAGGAGGGACACATTGTGAGGCACATTACAGAGGAAAGCAAGTAACAATCAGGTACAGAGATATAGTTATTCAATGAGAGAAAAAAAAATCATGAGCTTCAAAAGAAAAATAGATCAATTCATTGGTAGGGCTCTCCTGACTTTGGTGCTTTTTCCAGTACCAGTTCTAGTCCTATGTTTCTGCATAATATGCTTCTTTTGATTGCAGTAGCTTGAATGAGTGTCCATTCTTTGCAACTGAAAGAGACCCAACTAAAATTGTGGCACAGCTTTAAGATGCTAAAATTGCCTAATTTTGCTTAACTTAGGAATTAATATTACATTAGGGAAAAAATGCAGCCTATTGATTCAAGTTTTATTTTTAATTGGGGGTAGACCCACAACCTATGGTAAATATTGATTTAATTGTTTTACTCTAAGAAGGCAATCTCATTTTCCCATCTAATTTCCAAGTGTTTGAAAATATTATTTGAAATTATGAGTAGCTATATGAATGAGATTTAGTTCATGGAACATGTGCAGAAGTAATATACATTGATTAAAGTCAGAAAACACCCTTCTCTTTCCCTTTCTGGTGGCTGGATGCTAATATCAGGGTGACCTCAGAAGCCAGAAGATGACGATGTCACTGTCTTCAACAGCCTGGATGTCTGAATAAATGAGTGGAGCTGGGATTTCCCCCACCCTCAAGCCTAGAGCTTTCATATTCGACTTTTACATAAGTGTGAAATCAACGTCTGTTGTGTTTATTTTAGCCATTAGAACATTGACATTAACATGCACACTTGGATGTTAATAACAAAATCTCCTTTAATGTCTTAGTACACAAAATACTATCTAATCTTACTATTATCTAGCTTGCATTTCCTTTTGAAAATATATTTAGGAGATACATATTGAGAAGTTAGATAAATATCTTGCTTAAATGTATGTACTCTGCATTCCTTATTTTACTAATTTATTTGTACACCTTTCTGAAATATTGTTACTGTTTCCTATAGAAGTGATTGCAGTTTCCTGAAAAATTTGTTTATTCACATTTAAGTATATGAGCTATTCTAATATTTAGTTCCTAAGGATATTTAAGAACAATTTAAAAATTTATATTGTATTTTTCAAAATCATATGTAACCTGAGTAACATAGCCATGCTATAATTCATAATATATGAGAGATTTAAAATGACCTTCTAGTCTTACATTACCATCCCAGAAGTTCATTCTGGAATGTGTGGAGACTAGACAAAAACCAATTATTTGACCATGTCAGTTAATTGATTTTATATCTGATGGGGAGTCCAGGAGATTGGGGTTAGTCATTTTAGGAAAATGGCAAATGTCATAATTTCTGGGATAAGCAAGGGAAACATATGTGAAGTTATTTAAAGAGCTCAGTCTCAGAGCCTGAATTTCCTAGAAATATAGCTTGAGACAGAACTTATATGCTAAAACTGTATTGGGGTTTATTATTCTGGGGAGACAAAAGCAAAAACAGAAACAAAAACAAAAAGGGAATTGAGACAAGAAAGAAGGGAAAACTGAGACATGGTGTGCATTGCCAAGCTGGCAAAGCCAAGCTGGCTTATCAGGAAAACACAGTTGGTTCCTGGGTCATACATGAAGACTCAAGAAAGGGAGAAGGAAAATATAATTGCTTGCTCCTGCTCCTTCTTGTTCCTTCTTGTCTCTCATTGGTCAAAGTCTGGCCCACAACATGTTAACTCAACTGCACATCTGGGTTATTGGACCAGGATTCTCTGCGCAGCTATTGAGGAAACCACAGTCTCTGTGGTCAAGAAGATCAGATGAAGTGGTTGCAAGGGTTACAGTGGCTGCCAGAGTTTTATGATTATGAGCAGAGCTTGGGTAGTCACCGAAACTCTCCAGAAAACCAGGAAGAAGGCATGTGGCAGAGGCCTGGATGGAAGGTGGATGTATCAGTTGGATTTGGTATAAACCTGCCCCAGCATACACGACCCCGGCAAGAATTACACACATTCTCTTATTAAATAGGAAAATGCAATAAACTTTCTCAAACCCATATGCCTAACTCATCTCATCTACTTGGAGGAATTGTAACCTAGGAAGGAAGTAGCTTTTGATTCCCTACCAACTACACACCATACTTATAAAAAATCATTTATACAAATGACTCAGCATGTTGTAAATGACCAAGATCATTATCATCTAATTGCAATCATTATCATTATCTAATGGCATTTCTGAAAGGGACCACCTGCCCATTTCTAAGCAGATGCACAAGTGATGGACTGATAACTAGATCATTACATTAGGGTACACTTAAATAAATTAAAAATTTAATTTGGAATTAGACCAATGTAAGCCTAAACTACTTTCCTTAATAGAAACATATTTAGAAAAAGATAGACTTTTAGGGCTGTTGGAATTTTTAAATAGTTTTTTAAAAATTTTGTTTAAACTTATGTTGCTGAGATGACATAAGGAAATGTATTGCAATAAAAAGCTATGTTAATTTCGACTGCAAAAGTGGTATACATAGAGACTGAGAAAGTAAATCAAGAAATACAGCATATTAGCAAATATATTAAAAGTGAGGTTTTACTGTAGGAAAATATTTGCTATCAACACATAGCTGCCCTCTGAGGGAGATAAAGATATACTATATAGACAGACAAAGAAGGATGAGAACTAGCTAGCTGGCTCATTATTGGAAAGCCAACAAACCAAACATTCAGGGGCTAGCCTAGTGACATAGCTGCTGACTTGAGGAAAAATTAATCCTTCTTTAAAATATTTGATTAAATTGCACAAATGAGAGTCCAACTTAATCAAACCAAATAAAATCTTTCTTGAGCAGCATAAATTATGCTTTTCCTGCCTGGGTGAACATGCTCACAGGCTGTAGGCTGCCTTTTTAGAGTGAAGTACTGCATTTAATTGCTGTGTCATGCCTAATGGAAAATGTACTCGGCAAGATGGTTATTCCATTGAATTTTGGAAGCACTTAGGAACACTAATAGCCTCTTATTTTTCAAACATGCTTAATGATATAATGAATATAAAATAATTCCCTCTACAAATCAATATGACCTTTTTATAACAAAAGAGGAACAAAAGGATCCATTACTTTACAGAAATTCTCATCTACAGCAGACGTTCTGTTGAATTCTATCCTCAGGATTTTATAAAAAAGTACAGACTGTGAGGTGAAAAGAGGATTTTCTTCTCTCTCACACATTTTAATGTTAAATGAGAGTATGAAAACTAGATGATCCAAAGAATTGACAGATATTCTATGATAAAAAAAAAACCTTCAAACTCTATAGATATAGAAAACATAATAATACATTTTAATGTATACTTTGAAATCAATTTTATTAGTAATTTTTAAACAAAAGCCAGTGTTAATATAAATTTCTAATTTATTTATACTCCATGATAAGAGAGCCTCCTATTGTTACAATCTGCTGAACTGTCAAGAAGCAAAGGAAGACACATTAAATTTAAAGAAATTTGCCATTAGAAATCTTAAACATTTGAGCAAAACTAATATATGCAATCAAATGGAATTTTCCCATATCAAAATACAGATGCCATTTAACATGTATTTGTATGTGAGAAAATCTTTAGACACCTAGTGTAACAAATTATCACCATTTGCAAGAAAAATAGGACACTGTGGCATAAAACAAGTGACTGACATTATGAAAACAGATTTATGTTATAAGTGAAGTATTTGGGATATGAAGTTATCAGATTAATTGGTCCAAATAAAGATCACAATAATGGTTTTTGGAATTTAGATGATCCTTCAGGCTATTGCTTAGGCCTTGCTATCTTTTCTACCCATCTTCTGACTTCTATCACTTCAATACCATGAACTATACCAGGCTTTAAATTACCTTTGAAGTTACATGATTTAATCTTTTCTATGAGCTGCAAATCTGCCATATTTTCTATGACCTGTCCAAAGAGTAATCCTTCTCCTAAAAAGCAAACATAAATTATGATTTTAGGTGAAAGGGGAAATAGAAGGAATAAAAGGCAAATGAATAAAATAGATTGAGATAATGCACATGAGGAAATTAACACTTTGCAGAAGAACACATTGGAATGCTCAAAGATGCGAGTTATTATGCATGATTAGATGAAATGAATTCATGTTTCACAACTTCATTAACTTATGTTCTAAGAGGTCATTTAAAAAGCATTGAAATAATATTAAATTAAATCTTATGAATATTTATTAGAGGAGTGTGTACATTTGAATATACATGTTTGAGTTAAAGTGCTTTCCCCAAATCACTTTTATTTTTACACCATCAACTGAGAGGTCTCCATGAAAGTTTTTACCCCAGGTATTTCATCTCCTCTTCTCGGTATTACATCTTCTGCATCCATTCACAGGAAGAATATTGCTACAATGTTTGCATTATTTTTTTGTTCCCACAGGCTAAAACAAAACCCTCCAAAATATATGGATTTGTAAATCCAAGTGTCTTCTGTTAATTCTAATCAATGTATATGTACCATAATCAGAACATACATGTGTGAAAGAAAAGAAAATCTATCCTTAAGACACCAGAGAGCAAGAATAACGGCAAAATCAATATAAGCTAATGAGTGTAAATATACATATATGTGTATCTCAGCAGGGAAAATGGGGAGGGACTATTGTGTAGGAGTGTAATCGCAGTCATCATAACACATAAAAGAGAGCAGCCATTAAGTACCATAGTCATTTGGTTGTCTCTGCACACAAGCTGATTTTATAACATGCATGTAGATTAAATGTTATGTAAATAAAATTTTTCTATAAGTGTTTGAGTTTGACTCAAGATATTGTAACAGAATTTCACTCCTCATTTAAAAAACAGCTTTAAAATGTAAAGTGTGTATTCATTCTAGATGCCTGTTAAATGTAAGATGCAGTGATGTAGATAAGAGATAGGTAGAGGTTTACAAGAAATTTTTTTTCCCACATTTTAAGCTACTCACTAGGTGACAATGTCATGTTGAGATTGTCAGTGTTTTGGAAAGTTCATTTTCCAGGTGCCGCTGGTCCAGTCCTCTAACTTGTCATAACTGATGTGGTAGACAGATTTTACCATTCGCTTAACTGAATGGTAAAGCTCTTACCTTATAATTTATTTCAAGGCCACTATAGCTAGCCTCAGTTATGCCATTTTGTCTGTCTGTGTATGTGTGTATGTTTGCTTGAGTGGAGGAGAGGGTGGAGGAGGAGTAGAAATGTGTAACTTACTCTGAAATGAGTTATAGTTTACAAATATTTTCAAATCTGTGAGAAAATAAATAAATTGCAAATTTAATGACCTATTTCATTTATACATTATCCTCATCTGAACATACGAGATAGATTTGAAAAGATAAAATACTCCCCCTGACTCTAGAGGAGAAAAAAAAACAAAAAAACTATACGGCATACAGCAAACACCTGACTGATATTGTTGTTGATGACACTTGTCAAGCTAAATAAAGCTTATTCCTCACAGGCCATAAAAATATATTCCTCAAATCCTGGAAAAATGAACAGCAAAAAACAATTCTCTATTCTCCCATCCTCAAAGGCACATGTTTTAAAGTGTATGTTTTCCTTTAATAAAATGACATAGTAAATGACATTTCTTTAAAATGATTAGCTGAACAATGTTTGACAATAAAACTATAAGAAAGGTTAAATGTTTTTGTTTAATTGGCTGATTTAAGAATTTCAGAATGCAGTAGGTTGTTTTTGTAATTAAAAAATGTTTCACAACAAGGCAAGTATGCAAGACTTTTTCATATCCACAAACTTCTGTTATAAAAAGAGTTTGGATTCTTTTGTTTCTATTTCTCTATTTGAATTCATTTACAACCAATATTGTCCAAATGTAAAAACAATCTGTTGGCCTACAAGACATTAGACAAATCCTGTAATATTCTATAAAAAAAAGCTTTTATATTTTTTGAAGCAAAAAGTTACATGCCATGAGATATAGAGACCACTTACAGAACAACTAGCATTCAATTCGATGTCTAGAATTCAGTGAGAATTACACGTATGTTTATTGCAGCACTATTTACAACAGCAAAGACTTGGAACCAACCCAAATGCCCTCAATGATAGACTATATAAAAAAATGTGGCACATATATGCTATGGAATACTATGCAGCCATAAAAAAGATGAGTTCATGTCCTTTGCAGGGACATGAATGAAGCTGGAAACTCTCATCCTCAGCAAACTAACACAGGAACAGAAAACCAAACACACATATTCTCACTCATAAGTGGGAGTTGAACAATAAGAACACATGGACACAGGGAGAGGAACGTCACATACTGGGGCTGGCCAGGGGGTGCAGGGCAAGGGGAGGGAAAACATTAGGAAAAATAGCTAATGCATGTGGGGCATAAAACCTGGATTACGGGTTGATAAGTGCAGCAAATCACCATGGTAACATGTATACCTATGTAACAAACCTGCACATCCTGCACATGTATCCCAGAACTTAAAATTTTTTAAAAAAGTAAATGCCTATAAACAGAAAAAAGAAAGAATTATGAGTGAGTTATAAACCTTGACAATGTGTTTTCAGTCCCCAATTCCAGTTTCTTATTATAATGTGCATCCATAGTTCCTATAAGCTTTTTAAAAGGCAGTTCCTATTTTAAAAGTGTAACCTAAAATAGCTCATACCTGAGAAAATGCTCCCTATTGTTTTAAACAATTAAAGAGAGACATGAGTTAGCTTATTCTCATTTAGCTAGTATTTTACTCAATAGCTTAAAAATAAAAAATAATGTTTAAGAAGATACAGAAAAAAAAGATTTTTGCCTGAGCATAATTGGGAACAGAAGAATGGGAAAGCTGGAATAAACAATGCTGAACAGAAAGCTAAAGGAGAGAATAGTAGAGGAAAACAAATAGAAAACCATAGTTCAATTCAGGACTTCATATCACTGTAGAAGAGATGCATGGCTGCTAAATACCTAAAAATACATGCAATAAAAATGTTTGTTTTTCCATCTGTCCTTGCTCTTCCCTCTCTCTTCATTCATTAAAAATGGAAGACAAACTAGGTAGAAAAGTGGCATTACTATGGGGGTCACCAGAGTCCTAATCATCAAACCTAGCACAAATTGGGGTTATGGGAAGGTTAAGTAGTAAAATGGGAGAAAATTAACTTGTCAGGCAAAGGCTGTGAAGCTGGCTGGTGAAGGTTGTTTGGTCCCTGTGCATGGTTACAGCACACTCATTTAGGTGCACCAAGCAGGGAGAAGGTCACACCCCTTGAGGCTGGATGACAATTGGCCTATTTAGCCACAAGCACAGGGTCATCTTAGTTTTACTAAGTAATATCTCAAACTGGGAGTTGTTTGACAAGGTGTGTATATGAGGATAAATTCCAGTCAAATGCATTTCAGAAACAACTTCTTTTTCTGTTCTGTTAACTGCAGGACATTTGTTTAATCAGATAATGTGCAATAAAAATGCAAGAAGATGCCTGTTGCTGAATAGTCATGAGAAGAGGAGAAAAAATATTTTCTTTTCTTTTTTAAAACACAAGGTGTTAAATTCTCTTCAGTTAAGATGGTAACTTATTTTCAATGTATCTCTTGGAAGCACAGGGTAGACTTTTTAAAAGTACAACCTATCAGATGGGCAAAAATGCAGAAGTGTGACAGCATATTTGGTAAGGCTGTGTGAGCTATGTAGTCATATACTGCTGATGGGAAAGCAAAATGTTACATCACCTATGAAAGGAAATGTGGCACTACACAGCAAAATTACATATGAATATAAGCTCTCATTTCTAAAAATTTACCCTTAAAATACACTGCAAAAAATACAAAGACAGATCATCATGAAGCCATTCACTGCAGGCTTATCTGTAATAGCAAAAGGCTGGAAACAACTCAACTGTCCTCAGTAGGGTTGCAGTTGAATAAGCAATGTTCTGAAAGAAAAGGAAAAATATTTTTATACATTGCTATGCAGCTATCTCCAAATCTATTATTAAGTGAAAAAAGCAAAAAGGAGAAAGTATGTATTGTATGCATCTACTAATTTAATAAGGGGGTGATATTAAAATGTCCATGTATTTTATCATAAAATATAAACAAATCAATATTGAAATAAAAGTTACTGATGGGGAAAGGAGGAGGAAGTCGAAGCGACAGAAATAAAAGTTAGAGTTACCTGAATGTATCTTCTTTGGCAGATTTGATTTTGGCACTATGTAAATATTTTACATTACTAATTACATTAAATCTTTAAAATGAAGTCCTTAGCAAAAAGGAGCAAATGAATCTATGTGGAGATAAGCGACACAACTACACAGGGAAGAGTTATCTCAAGTGACTTTGGAATAGCATAGTTTAATTATTCATTCATTATGAGACAGATATACCTGAAAAACAAAACTTTGGGTATAGGAAATTTGGGTATAAAAATTACTTTCACTAATTTTATTGTTAGTATTTATTCTGAGATTGTTTGCTACCTTTGTGCAATGGAACATATATTGAATTATGTTGGTATTACTGGGAATTAATATTTTTAGCATGGGAAAAAGGAGATAGAAACATAAGATTAATGAGGTGAGTAAAAACCGTGTTCTGAATCTGCGACTGAAATATCAGAAGGAACTCAGATTGCATTTTATCCTAAAAGGAACCAGAGCTTTTAAAGAAATGAAGGATTCTGATTCTGGAATGAGAACTGTTCAAGATGAGCCTGGAATATCATGCCATATAAGGAAGTAAAGAGACTTTCAAAACTCATGGAGTTGGAGTTGTATCAAAAAAACTAAGGTATAATTTAAAGAGTCTTCCACTTGTCAAGATGAATGAATTTATACATTAGTGAAACCAGTAACTGTAATGACTGGAATATATAAAATGTATGGACTTCCATGAGTTCATAATAATAATAAAGACAAAATGGATTGGATCAACTTTGTTGGATGCTGTAATAATGAATTTTAGCAAAAAGTGATTAAAAAACATATTAAACTGTATTTTCCAAGACGATAGCAACAAGATCTGCCATTTCATGTGATCATACAGTGTAAATTGCCATCCTTCCCACTGGGATGTAAGGTCTGTGTTCCTGCCCCTCAATTTGGTGAAACTGTGATTTTGGTCTGTGATTTCCAAGACTAGGTCATAAAATATGATACAGCTATTTCTCTTAAAAATCAACCACTGTGCTGGAGAAAGCCACTGGCTAGAATGGAAGTGGACATGTGTAGGTGTTTTAGATGACAAACCCACTTGAAATTTTCCATACACGTGAGTGAGGATGAGCCCTCAGGATACCTTCAACTCCAGTCACAGTCTGACTGCAACCACATGAGAAACTCCAAGTGTGAATCAACTAGCTGAATGCAGCCATCCCCCAGAACTGTGGGAAATAATAACAAAATAATTGACATTAGTTTGTTATTTGTTTGCTTGTTTTGTTTCTTGAGACACGGTCTCTCTCTGTCATCCAGGTTGGAGTGCAGTGAACAATCATGGCTCAACACAGCCTTCATTCTCAGGCTCAAGTGATACTCCCACTTTAGCCTTCTGAATAGCTGGGAGGTGCAAGCCACTATGCCTGGCTAATGTTTGTATTTTTTGTAGAGTTAGGGTCTTGCTACATTACCCATTCTGTTCTGAAACTCTTGGGCTCAAGCAATCCTTCAGTTTCAACCACTCAAAGTGTTGAGATTATAGACATGAGCTGCCACATCTTGCCTGGTATTGTTTTAAGGTACTAAGTTTTGGGGTGTGTTAGTCACAGATAATTGCAATATATTAGGAAAATATCAAGCATTTGTTCTGCTTTTCCTATAAAACAAATAAGTGACAAGAAGAAAATTTTCTATCTGCATTTCATCTAATAAATGTAGGAAAATGGTAGAATTAGAATACCATTACTAATGGATTCAGGCAATGATCACTATATTAGTCTGTTTTTATGCTACTGATAAAGATATACCCAAGACTGAGCAATTTACAAAAGAAAAAGGTTCAATTGCACTTACAGTTCACATGCCTGGGTAAGCCCCACAATCTTGGTGGAAGGCAAAGAGGAGCAAGTCACATCTTACATGGATGGCAGCAGGCAAGGAGAGAGAGTTTGTGCTGGGTAACTTCTCTTTTTAAAACCATCAGATTCATAAGACTATTCACTATCACAAGAACAGCATGGAATAGACTTGCCTCCATGATTCAATTACCTCCCACTGGGTCCCTCCCACAACATGTGGGAATTCAAGATGAGATTTTGGTGGGGACACAGCCGAAGCATATCATTCTGCCCCTGAACACTTCCAAATCTCATATTTTCACAGTTCAAAATCAATCACACCTTCCCAACAATCCCCCAGAATCTCAATTCATTTAAGCATTAACTCAAAAGTCACAGTCCAAAGTTTCATGCAAGACAAGGTAAGTCCCTTTCACCTATGAGTCTGTAAAAGGAAGTTAGCTACTTCCTAGATGCAATTGGGGGTACAGGCGTTGGGTAAATACAGCCATTCCAAATGGGAGAAATTGGCCAAAAAAAAATGGAGTACAGGCCCCATGCAAGTCCAAAATCCATAGGGCAGTCAAATCTTAAAGCTACAAAGTGATCCTTTTGACTCCATGTCTCACATCTAGGTCACACTGATGAAAGAGGTGGGTTCCCATGGTCTTGGGCAACACTGTCCCTGTGGCTTTGCAGGGCACTCCCTTCCTCCTGCCTCCCACCTGCTTTCACTAGGTTGCATTGAGCGTCTGCAGCTTTTCCAGGTACATGGAAAAGCTGTCAGTGGATCTACAATTCTGGGGTCTGAAGGATGGTGGCCCTCTTCTCACAGCTCCATGAAGTAGTGCCCCAGTGGTGACTCTGTGTGGGGGCACTGACCCCACATTTCTCTTCCGCACTGCCATAGCAGAAGTTCTTCATGAGGGCCCTGCCTCTGCAACAAACTTCTGCCTGGATATCCAGGTGTTTTCAGGCATCCTCTTAAATCTAGCTAGAGGTTCCCAAAACTTAATTCTTGACTTCTGTGTATCCACAGGGTTAATACCACATGGAAGCGGCCAAGGCTTGAGGGTTGCACCCTTTGAAGCCACGTCCTCAGCTCAATGTTGGCCTCTTTTAGCCATATTTGGAGTGGCTGGGACACAGGGCATCAACTCGCTAGGCTGCACACAGCACAGGGACCCTGGGCTTAGCCCAGGAAACCACTTTTTCCTCCTAGGCCTCTAGGCCTGTGATGGGAGGGGCTGCTGTGAAGACCTCTGACACGTCCTGGAGATATTTTTCCCATTGTCTTGGGGATTAACATTTAGCTCCTTGTTACTTATGCAAATTTCTGAAGCCATCTTGAATATCTCCTCAGAAAATGGGATTTTCTTTTCTATCACATAGTCAGACTGCAGATTTCCTGAACTTGTATGCTCTGCTTCCCTTATAAAACAGAATGCTGAATGCTGTTTAACAGCACCCAAGTCGTCTCTTGAATGCTTTGCTGCTTAAAAATTTCTTCCACCAGATACCCTAAATCATCTTTCCCAAGTTAAAATTTCCACAGATCTCTAGTGTGGGGCAAAATGCTGCCAGTCTCTTTGCTAAAACATAACAGGAGTCACCTTTACTCCAGTTTCCAACAAATTTCTCATCTTCGTCTGAGAGCACCTCAGCCTGGATTTCATCGTCCATATCATTATCAGCATTTTGGTCAAAGCCATTCAACAAGTCTCTAGGGAGATCCAAACTTCCCCAATTTTTTCTATCTTTTTTTGATTCCTCCAAACTGTTCCAACCTCTGCCTGTTACTCAGTTCCAAAGTTGCTTCCATACTTTTGGGTATCAATACAGTAAATTGGTACCTACTCTACTGGTACCAATTTACTGTATTAGTTGGTTTTCATGCTGCTGATTAAGATATACTCTAGACTGGGCAATTTACAAAAGAAAGAGGATTATTTGGACATAAAATTCCACATGGCTGGGGAAGCCTCACAATCACGACAGAAGGCATGGAAGAGCGAGTCACATCTTATGTGGATGGTAGCATGCAAACAAAGAGAGCTTGTGCAGGGGAACTCCTCTTTTTAAAACCATGAGGTCTCATAAAACTTATTCACTATTACGAGAACAGCATGGGAAAGACTTGCCCCCATGATTCAATTACTTACCACCAGGTCTATCCCACAACACGTGGGAATGCAAGATGAGATTTGGGTGTGGATGCAGCCAAACCATATCAATCACTGACGACTTTAACATCACGAAAAGAGACAACACAAGATTACATGGCTTCTAATGGAATTATACACTGCCACCTATGAAACATCCTACTGGAAATACTGGGGACAGAGCAGCATAGTAATTCTGAGATATAACCAACAAATTTCAGGGCATAAGAAATATTAATAAGAAATGATCTTGCCTCTTAAATAATTTCAAGGGAAGAAAGAGGGGAAAAAAACAGTAGTTTTTTAAAAAGAGACATAACCAGTTGCAAAAGACCTTATTTTTCTTCTAATTCAGCTAAATAAGCCTTAAAAATATATGAGACAGAGTATTTGATGATTTGAAGTAATTTTTAGTATTCGAAGAATGGTAATGATATTGTGGTTGTATTACAAAAAGAATCCTTATGTTTGGAGACGCATGCTGAAATGCTTTGATGTCTAAGATTTGTTTCAAATTAATCTAGGGCAGGGCAGGAACATAGATGGAGTACAACTGGCCATGTGTTGGTAATGGTGGAAACTGAGTCATGGATATATGCAGGTGCTTTATATTATTCTTCTTTGGTACAAGTTTGAATTTTCTCAATATGCCTAATTTAAAAAATGCATTTGAAGTGCTGAATGCTAATCCTGGGTCTGTGATCTCTTGGGCAGTCTCTTCATAATCCACATTATGATATGCCCAGTTGATGAACAAAAGTAAGTGAATTTGGCCATACAAATGTCTAAAGTGGTTTCCTACATGGGGTGGGGTGGCGGGGGAAGAAAACCTCTTAAATATTAGATTTCTCCTTCTTCCAGTGATTTATATTTAATTATAAAACTAAGTTAAGGTGAAAAGTCTAGGCATAAAAACAAAATGAAACTAAAACTAGCAAACAAACCATTGCTTTAAAACTCAGAAAATTACGAGAAGCAGCATTGTGGGAAGAGTGTATTGCTGGGCTCAGAAAAACAGGATTTTTTTCCGACTAATAAAGAAAGTGACCACAGGAAAGTTAGGTAATCTTGTGCCCTCATTTACCTTATTTGTTCAGATAGGCCATTTGTGATACAACCTCCCTAGAATCCAATCCAGTCCAGCTCAGCTCAGCTCAGTCCAACTCAGCTCAACTCAGTTCAGTCCAGGTTTGTTCTATTTTATTTTATATAGATTTTTTGTTTAAAAATACAAATTGCAATAAATAGTTGAGTCCATCCTGCCTATAAATGACATCTGCTGGTAGGGGTGTTGGGAGCATTCTCATTCTAAAGAATAGTCTCAGGAGGAGACAGTGTGGCCATTTAGAAAGAGACGCAGTCTGTGGTACTCATGAAGAGGAATTCTTCATGAGTACCTCATGAAGCAGAGAGTAAATTCGGCACTTTCTGCTGAAAAATCCAGGTTCTTGCATTTGGACCGATATAGGTAAAAAACTTGACCCACAGAGAACGAAGAAGAGAAAGGTATGGTGACAGCACAACCAGGAGCAGCACGGAGCGAGAGGAATTTCTATCCTCAGCCAAGGGAAGTGATGAGTGATTGTATGATCCTGCCCAGGAAACTATGCTTCTCCCAGGGATCTTTGCAACTAGCGGATCAAGAGATTTCCTCATAAGCCCATGCTACCAGGGCCCCGGGCCGACACACAGTTATGTGGAGTTCCAGCAGAGCAGCCACTCCGGCACACACAGAGACCCAGGAGTTTTGCATACTCTAGCCCTGGGATTCCTGGCAAGGTGGGAGACTCACCAGTACATTCCCCTATGAAGGAGGCTGAATCCAGGGAGCCAACGCTGCTGCTTTCAATCAGAGGCCTGCAAATGACCAGTTCACTGTGAGGCTGGGTCAGTCTTTCTCTCTTTTATGTTTTAGCATTACAAACGAGCAAACTAAGTTTCAGAAAGATGGTCAGATCACATTACTAGCAAATCATAGAGGTCAGTCCTGGTCCTAGAGGGAGTCTTTGAGTCTTCACAAGCCAATTTAAGAATATCACATCCCAGCCAGGGGAGGTGGCTCACGCCAGTAATTCCAGCACTTTGAGAGGCCAAGGCTGGCAGATCACTTGAAATCAGGAGTTTGAGACCAGCCTGGACAATATGGCAAAACCGCGTCTCTACTAAAACCACAAAAATTAGCCGGGCATGGTGGTATGAGCCTGTAGTCCCAGCTACTCGGGAAGCTGAGGCAAGAGAATGCCTTGAACCCAGGAGGCAGAGGTTGCAGTGAGTGGAGATCACACCACTGCATTTCAGCCTGCGTGACAGAGCCAGACTCTGCCAACAAAAGAATAAAAAAAAGAGTGTCATGTCCCTTTCCCTGAAACAGACTGAGAAATAAATCAAGTAGTGGCAGATAGAGGAAAAGGGATCATCTTTCTTTCTATTGAAAGTTAAGTTAGAGCACATGTACTTGCTAATGGTAAATCCCAGCATTTGGCAGATTTGCATGCACAAGACTTGAGCAGGCCTTTCACTCTCCTCCCTCTGCACTCCACTTTCCCTCTTCACCTTCTCCCCTAATCTAGACTATAGGGCAAACTAAAGAGAAAGCTTGTCCCTGAAAGTAGCTCATGTTCATGATTAGGATGGAGGAAAGGAGATGACCACACCAGGCTTAGTCTTCCCCAATTTGCCAATCAGCTTCCTCTATAGCTGAGTGAGTGAAAGGTCACAGAGAGGATTCTGGATAACTCTAATGTCTCTGCATACACATGGAAGGAAACATCTGGAATGGGAAGAAGGATTTGGCCCTATATTACCCAGATTAATTTTTCTTTTCACTTATTAAACTCAAATGATAACATCATCCTCAGCCTTCAGAGGAAGAGATGCACACATTTCAGGATACTTTTACTCTCATTTTCATGAGGTTGTTTTTCAAATGCCTAAATCAAATTCACTGGATTACCTTGGTATTCCTGGACCATTGCAAAGTTTGCCTTTAGAATACCCTGAAATTGATATGCACATTACATTATGTATATAAACTTTAAGGCCAGTCTCAATCCAAAGCTGAAAATTCATTCTTGATTTTTTTTCAATTTGCAAATTATGTCCAGCTACATTTTCCAACAGCATGCCAGAGGTTTTTCAATGAGATTTAATGAAAAAAAGGAAGAAAGCATAAATTTCCTCTAGTAGTAAGATGTCAACACCATCAAAATATCCCAGATCTGAATATAAAGAGTTATAAAGTATTATAAAAATCCCAGGACAAAACTGAAGTTCAAAGATGAAATATCTTTTCAAGTTAAAGCCAAAATAAAGTTCAAATAAATTTAAGTTCAATATCAAATTATTTTCCCCTTTGGAGTTAAATGTTAGACGTTTAAAATTTATAAATTGTAATTAAGACCTCAAACTATCCTCCCAACTTTATCATTCAGCTCAGTCCCAGGCAGGGCAATTCTAAATGGCTGCATGATGTTTGTCTTCTCTCAGCAGCTGCCTGCTAGGACGGACATCACAGGAATAGGTGCAGTTCCTTCATTTAGGGCTTAAAAATTTGTAATGTCAAGTCTCTGATGCACCTCACTTTAAGGAATCCAAAGGATGCATAAGAAATAAGAGATTATTATAATATTGGCTCCATGCACACCAAATTTAAAAAAGAAGCTAATCTCTAGTGCCTATATTAATCATCTCTTGCAAATTATTTTTCTAGAAGCCAGTGTTATCAAAGACTAAGGCAGAGACTCAGTATTCTCTGAGAAAAGGGGAAAAGGATGCTGATAAATTCATGCTAGTTGTCTGCAATCTGAAACCTATACAATTAAATTCCACTGGGATACATCTTTCAGCAAAAGGCTAATTTAGGCACCACAGATTCGCCTGTCTGGGATAGGGAGGATCCATCTGTGTATCTTGCTTTCTCTCTCAGAGTGACAAAGAGCCACTGTCGTTTTCCCACAAAGTTGAAAAATTTGCATTCTTGAGAGCACCAAATACCAGGTCTTAGCTAAAGTGCTTTTCTCGTCACTAAGAAGTATGTTCAAAACCTCTGGACTTCTACTACCTCTAGAACTGAGTATGAACTGTATAGCATCCTCCTTCTTTCAGGAGCAGGTGTTCATTCCTGGGCTACTATTATTGCCACTATGCCCTTTTATATAAGTTATATTTGGGTACCCCAAAATTGTTTCCCTAATAATGTTTCTCATTTTAATTATAATTTTATAATAAATTTATTAATGAAATCAGTCTAGAATCAAAGTGAATTTGTGGGCAAGCCTCATAAATCCAAAGCTAATATTAATGTGTTCTCCTTTCTAAGCCTTGAAAAGAATTCAAAACATAAAAGCAAGAATAATTTGACAAGCCTACCCAGGCCTGGCACTAACAATTTAAAGGCAGAGCTTCATTAGTACCCTCTGTAAAACTAGAAAGACACAGAGTCCTGTTACTCTAAATCAGCAAATATTCTGTCCAACAATGCCCACAAGGTTTGAAAAGACCTGTAATAACTGAACTTTGCCTTGGCCACAACTACTTTGAAAAAGTTGGGTTTGTACTATATAGTGACTGGGGCCACCTGCAACTTCTGGAGAACCTCCTAGTTGGTCCCTATTACCTAGGTCCCCTAGGCTGCCAAGGATTTGACCGAGGCCAGATTCCTTAACCAAGGCCATCACTCTTTGCCTAAGTCCCAGTCTCTAAAACACCCAGTCATTTATATGTGGACAAAGCTGCCATAACCTATTTTGACCCAATGACATCAAAATATGTTCCTAAAGAATTAACATCTCTTCTTTATGTCATAGCATTTACAAGCTAGTTTCACATACATCTCAAAAAACAAGAAAAAGAAAAGAAAAATAGAAGTTCAAAATTCCTAGCCAAAATAGTGGATTCCAAGTCTAACATTAAATATCTTGGTGGTCCCTCCCAAAGCCTCTTGACATGTACATTTAGTCTTGCATTTCACTCATCTGTTTTATTTTTCAGAGATTGTAGTCCATGCATGAAATGTTGGGGATCTTCAAGGAAGGGAGGGAAATACATAGCATCCCTGTCCCAAAGCTAGGTTCTGGATAAATTCAAAAATAAAACAAAGAGACATAGATGAAGTTCAAAAACATCAACTTTATTTTTGGTCAGTGCAAAGTTAAAGACATGACTTTATATATAAGCAAGTGATTTTCTTTCATCTTAGAGTTAGACAGAACTACCCACATGGTTACACATAGAACAGGACTGGCAGGCCTCCTGCCATAGTCAGAGTGACCAAGAAAGCTTCCTCCCAACTCCCAAGAGGAAGAAGGGCAGAGCTAAACTGAAAATGCTAAATTTGTTCTTCACAAATTTAGCAATTGTGCAGTGTAAGTGTTTCCACCTCCCCTGGGAAAACTGAGGAAGGGAATGGAGAGTGTAACACTAATGAACTTTATAACCAAACAAGGAAAAATTGTAGGGAATAAAACCTCCTCACAACCCCGACCCCTAACAGATCCAAATGCTTTTGATTCCCAATCTTTCTATCATAGAGCAACTATTTTCCTATTCCCAAAGGAAATATTATTGTTTGTGATGATATTCACATATATATCTTATATATAAGCAGTTATATTTAAATAGCCTATTATGTCTACTTATAATATCATGGCCTAATATATGTAAAACTATCTACAAGTCTGTAAAATCATGTCTTCTCACTAGACTCAAATGAGGCCATTAAAGTGGTGGTGAAATCAGACAAAACCAAACAGGTCTATAGCAAAGTACCTTCACCTCATCTCCAGAATGCCAAGGTGTTAATAATGTAGCCCACAAAGATCAGTGGCATTATCACTTTTCTCTTCCCACAGCGTCAAGAATTTGAATAAACAATACCAATGAGAGGCCATCCATGTGAAAGGCACTTCCCTACAATTAAGGGAAAATACCTATTAGTTTTCCTCTTTCATTCCTTGATGAGACATATTCGTAATACATTTGAGAATGGAAACAAATAAGTGGAAGGTTATTCTTTATGCTGAAAGGATCTTCTTTATTTAAATGCTTGAGGACACCTGGCGGAGCACCATGATTATACTTGTATCCAGGAATAAACCAATTGCAACCTTCCTTTTCCTCTGTTTCTTAACGGGGAAAGAAATAATGAGAAATTCATCAGAATGCAGCTAGCAATTATTATTTGACCATGCCTGTTGATTCTTATTTGTGCCATAGACATTCTTTCTTATTATTTTAGATCTGTTGCTTATAAAAGAAAAGGATTATATTGAAATTATTAGCATTGGGGAGCAGAAGAGCAAATAATGCTAATGGAATAAATAATACATCATTTATTAGAACTGTTCTTTTTTTTTTTTTTTAATGAAAGAGAGAAAGGAAGAGGAAGAGATTTTAGAAAAAGAGAGAAAAGGAGAAAGAAAGAAACTGCAAAAGAAAGAAAAAAATGAAAGAGAAAGAAAGAGGAAGAGATTTTAGAAAAAGAGAG
>CAUYQU010017344.1:0-32148 GCA_963574635.1 Cheracebus regulus | reverse complement strand
GCCTTGTTCTCTTGCTGATGAGGAGCTGTGATCCCCTGTAGGAGGAGAGGCATTCTGATTTCGGGTGTTCTCCGCCTTTTTGCACTGGTTTCTTCCCATCTTTGTGGATTTATCCACCTGTCGTCTTTGTAATTGCCGACTTTCAGATTGGGTCTCTGAGTGGATGTCTGGCTTGTTGGTGATGAAGTTTTTTCTGTTTCTTAGTTTTCCTTTGGTGGACGCCCCTTCCCCACAGAGCTGGGCCTTCCCAGGTTCGGCTGTGCTTGCTGTGAAACTCTCAGTCCTCAGCACTTCCAATTGCTCTTCTCCTTGTGGGGATGGGATCAGCCCAGCCTGACTAAAAGGGCACTCAGTCCCGTATACTCCGTGCCGAGAAGCGCTGTGCCAGGGCGCTGGCAAAACAGCCACGCCAGCCAAAAGAGTTGCGCTGTCAACCCGTGGGGCTCCTCTGCTGGGAATCTCCCAGTCTGTGGGCAACAAAAATTTGTCTGAAAGTGTGGCGTCCACTTGCTCTCTGCACTTTTACTGGGAGCTACAATCCTGAGCTGCTGCTAATCAGCCTTCTTGGATCTCTCTCTCTGAGATTTTTTTTTTTTTTTTTTAAGAGATGGAGTCTCACTCTGTCACCCAGGCTGGAGTGCAGTGGCACGGTCCTGGCTCACTGCAACCTCCACCTTGGGATGATCTTAGCTGGGATTACAGGCACCTGCCACCATGCCCGGCTAATTTTTGTATTTTTAGTAGAGATGGGGTTTTGCCATGTTGGCCAGGCTAGTCTGGAACTTCTGACCTCAGGTGATCCACTAGCCTCAGCCTCCCAAAGTGCTGGGATTACAGGCGTGAGTTAGCTACCACACCCGGCCTAGTAGGGGAGATTGACAGGTAACTTTGCAGTTAAAACATAGTGTGTGCCATCAGGGTACAAATGCGGGACACTGTGCACACAGAGTGCACAGTGGCTGAGAGGCAGATGTTGAGGAGCTGGGCTGAGTGCTACAATTCTTCCCCTGCCACTGTGCCACTGCACTCCAGCCTGGGTGACAGAGCAAGACTCCATTTCTTTAAAACTCTGACAACATCACAGAGTTTGAGACAGGGACTACCAGGAGAGGTGACATTTGATCTGAGTTTTGAGAGATGTGCAAAGGCCTAGAGAACCCTGCAGGTCATTCAGTATGTATGGAGCAGTACTGTCCACTACAACTCTCTGGGAGAATGGACAGTTCTGTGTCTGCACTGTGTGATACAGCAGCCCATGTGGCTAGGAAGCACTTGAAATGTGGCCAGTGCGACCGAGAAGCTGAATTTTCCATTTTATTTCATTTTCATTAATTGTTATTTAAATAGCCATGTGTGTCGTATTGGACAGCACAAGTCTGGACCAAGAGCTAGGACTGGAGAAGAAGAGGTTGGGGCCAGCAGTGAAGAACCTTGAATTCACCCTAAGGCTTTGTGCCTTTCTTCCCAGACAACGTGGAAATCCTGCGGACAGGCACAATGGGGAGACTGACAGGAGAAAGCATTTATAGATCTGTCCTTTAGAACAATCACCGCAATTGCTGTGCAGGGCACTTGGAGCAGCAGGAGAGCTAGAGGCAGGGAGGAGCCTGGGGCCACAGTCCAGAAAAGAAGTGATGAAAACCAAATCAGAGGCAGTAGGCATAGAAAGGAGAGAACAAATTCCAGAGCAAACCTGGTGACTGACTGGATTGGTTTGGAGGTGGTAGGAATCAAGGATGACTCCCACTCTGAGGTTTCTGGCTGGCATGGAGTTGGGGGAGGGGTGCCCTTCACTGAGATGGGGAATATGGGGAGAGGAGCAAGTCTGGGATCTCCTAACATGATCGCAGCATTCCTGTGATGTAAGTTTCTCTGTCCCTGACTGTCGCCCCAACACATGTACACCTTTGTAGCACTCAGCCCAGCTCCTCAACATCTGCATCTCAGCCACAGTGTCCCAGCCTGGACAGCCCAAGGCTGTCAGGGGCACCTGAGGAGCAGTCTTTCTATTCTCTTAGGCAAACAAGATTCTCTGCTCCAAGGACTGCTTCTGCTCAAGCTGCACATGAATGTTAGGAATGGCTTTCAGCTGTCAGTAACAGAGCCCTGGCTGAAGTAGCTGCAGTCAGATGGAGCATTTCTCTCTCATGTAAGACAAGTCTCTAGGAAAGGCTCCAGGTGGGGTGTGCTGTAGCAGGTTGCACTGGCTCCCAAGAGCTGACTGTGTGCATCTCATCCCAATGCCATATTCAACTACTTCACACTGATAGTTTGAAATCCACTTGAGTGGGAGCATTTACACCATGGAAATTGGCAAACACCGTTGGGGCTTTAAAAAAAAAAAAGTTTTACTCAGACAGCCAGCTGGCATGACACTGAGTAAAGTGCTGGTGTGGCAACCCCACAGTTATCAGGGACTCTGGTTCCTTCTTCCTTATACTCTTCTGGTTTCAGCTTGTGACTTGAGTCTTTACAGTTGCCTCATGGCCTGAGATGGCTGCCAGAGTTCCAACCATTGCATCTGCATGGGCTCTCTAAAACAAGCTGCTTGTGTTTTTCTATCTTACCCCTGTTTTCATGGCTAGCTCCTCCTCATCCTTCTGGTGTTACTGCCTCAGAGAAGCCTTCCTGGCCACCCTACCTAAAATCCCCTCCATCCCACGGTGCTTTATTTTCTCTGGAGGACACACCATATTGGTAACCTCACTCCTTTATTATTTTTCTTGTTTGTTGTCTGTGTTCCCCACTAGATTAGTCCCTATGGTCAGGGACTGTGTCTGTCTTGTCCTCTGCTGTATCCCAGTGTCTCAACAGTGCCTGGTACATAATAGTTGCCCAAGAAATTTTGTTAAATGAATAACTGGTAGTAATCAAAGATAATTTTGTCTCCTGCATTCCTCCATCAGCGTGTCATCATGACCATTTTCCCATGTTACTGCCTAGTCTGTAAAATTAATTGAACTAGACATTGACCGAGGCCCTCCCTGGTCTGACAAGCTGGATGAGTGGGAGGGAGGTGGATGTAAACAGGTAAGTCAGCCTTCCTGGCACCACTCACAGCCCAGGCTGACTGGGGAACTCGGAGGCCGTTTCCAGGAATTTCATTCACACGGCAAGCTTCATCGAGTCCCATCTCAGTGCCAGGCTGTTGCTGGGTGTGGAAAATATGGAAAGGGGGCAGTAGGAGCTGCCCTGGAGAACTCGTGGGCTAATATGGGGATGAAACAGAGACAGACAGGAGAACAACTGATGATAATACAATGGGCTAGATTCCCAGTGCATGCAGACAGCTGGACACTGTGCTGGGGAACACTCACCTCCACACACCATTTATCACTTGACAAATAATCACTGAGGCCCTGGGCAGATGGCAGGGAACAAGCCAGGCAAGATTCCTACTCTCATGAAGCTCACATTCTAGTGAGGAGACAAGCAATAAACACAGTCAAATACGTTCAGACAGCAGAAGGTGCAAGAAGACCACGAATCCAGACACATGACAGGGTATGAGGAGGCGCCACTGTGCGTGGGGTGGTCAGACAAGGCTCTTCACGGAGGTGGCATCTGAGTTAAGTTAATGGTACAAAGGAGTCACCATGAGAAACTCTTGAGAGTGGAGACCACCAGCCAGAGGAAATAGCCAGAGCACAGTCTGAAGGTTGGAAGGAGCTCAGGATCATGGAGGCACAGGAAGAAGACCACTGGCTGGATGGGAGTGATAGGGGAAGGTGGTGGAGACAGACGTGGGATCACAGGGTGCCCCACACTCAGCAGCTGAGATGAACAGTATTTAATGCAATATTTCTTAAATCAAAATTAATGCAAAAAAAAAAACCCATGATGAACAAAATATCAACATTTCAACTAAGGCTAGGATCACTAACTGCTCTGCTGAGCCACAGTGGCACCTGAGACAAAGAAAAAAGTCAGTGATGCCGATCATGCTTTTATTTAAAATGTTGATATCTTGTCTGTTATGGATTTGTTGTTACTCATCACGGGAGTCATCACAGTAGAAAACGTGTCACCTGGCATCAAGATCACGGTCTCCACAACCAGGCTACCCAGGTCCCAATTCCTTCTTTACCCTTATGCTCATCCGTGTGCTTTGGGGCCAGCTTCTTGACATCTCTATACCTTTTCCTCCATCAGAAAATGGAGATGATAATCGTGCCTCCCTTAGGGTTACTGAGAGGCTCGAGTGCATTAATAGAAGCAAAGTGCTAAGAACAGTGCCCAGCCCACTGTAGCCCTCGGAGAATGTTGGCAGCTAGTCTGTAGCAGTGGGCTGGTACAGTTTTGGTTCCTTAGAGCAGCGGTCCCCAACTTTTTAGTACCAGGGACCAGCTTCATGAAAGACAATTTTTCCACAGACCACGGAGGGTGGGGCGGGGTGATGGTTTCGGGATGATTCAAGCACATTACATTTATTGTATACTTTATTTCTATTACGATTTCATTGTAATATATAATGAAATAATTACACAACTCACCATAATATAGAATCAGTGGGAGCCCTGAGCTTGTTTTTCTGCAGCTAAACAGTCCCATCTGGGGGTGACGGGAGACAGCGATAGATCATTAGGCATTGGATTCTCATAAGGAGCCTGCAACCTAGATCCTCACATGTGTAGTTCATGCTCCTATGAGAATCTAATGTCACCACTGATCTGACAGGAGGCGGAGTCAGGCGGTAAGGCCAGCGACGGGAGCGGCTGTAAATACAGATGAAGTTTTGCTCCTCCCAGCCACCGCTCATCTCCTGCTGTGCGGCCGGGCTCCTAACAGGCCACAGACCCGTACCCATCTGTGGCCTGGGGGTTGGGGACCCCTGCCTTAATTCTAAGCGGGGATCTAGGGCCAAGTGTGAGGAGCAGAAGAGTGCGTATATGGAGGTTGATTGTCACAGAAGCCTCTAGGATGGCCAAAGAGGAGGAGGCTGTCGCAAAGATGCAGGTGAAAGATAGGAAGGGATTCTGGAGGTATTTAGGAGACAGACTCTACAGGACTTGCTTGTGGCTGAACTGTCAAGGGAGACAAGAGTTGGAGGTTGGGGACAGAGGCCAGGCTAACCCCGAGGCCCGGCAGTGGTCAGAGCTGAATGCCTGGGCCAGGCGTGGCCCCTGCCCCCATCCCGGCCCTGTGTGTGTTTCAGAGGGAGCTGAAGGAGCAACTTCAGGCCCTTCAGGACAGCGAGCGGGAGCACACCGAGGCGCTGCAGCTGCTCAAGCGACAGCTGGCGGAGACCAAGGTAAGCGTGACCTGGGCGCGGGGGGTCTGGCTGGCAGAGAAGAGAGCAGGGCTTCGAGGGGCGGGGCCAGCTGGGGAAGAGGGGCGGGGCCTCGGGTGTGCAGTGGAAACCAGGCTTCGCTGAGCCAAACCTGGAGTGACAAGGGCCGGGTGGGGAAGAGGGTGGGGCTTCTGTGAAGTTAAATGGGGCGGGGGGTGGGTCCCGCCCCCTCATGACTGAGGGCAAGGATTTGGGCTGGTCCCTGGGTTAAGGATAAGGCCATTTCTCCCTTCCCACTTTGGGTGGAAGTTGAGGCGAGTCCAGGGACTCTCCGGAAACCCCTGCCATCCTGAAGGGCTGGGGAATGTGCTCAGTCTCTTTTTCCTCTCCCTTTATTAAAAACCCCCAAGCCCGGTGTGGTAACACACACTTGTAGTCCCAGTTTCTTCGGAGGCTGAGGTGAGATGATGGCTTGAGCCCAGGAGTTCGAGACCAGCCTGGGCAATACAGCCAGACACCTTCTCTGCAATAAATAAATAAATAAATAAATATTCATATAGCCAGGAATGATGGCACATGCCTGTAGTCCCAGCCACTCTGGAGAATGAGATGGGCGGGAGGATTGCCTGACTCCAGGAGTGTAAGGCTGCAGTAAGCCATGATCATGCCAATGCACTCCAGCCTGGGCGACAGAGTGATACCCTCTCTCTAAAATGAATGTATGAATGAATGAGCCCATTGCCTAGGATTCAATCCTGAACATGTCCTTTCAAAGCCCTCCAGATGTGGCCCAGCCTGGTATCATCTCCCCTTAAGCTCAGGCCATGGGATACGGACTCTGAAAGGTAGGGCCAAACTCTGCAGTCTCTGGCTACAGTGGTTTGGGAAATACATAAACAAATAAACCTTCCCACTGACTTGAGAAGGACATGGGTTCTGATCCCACCACTAACTCACTGGGTGACTTTGGGTAAATTGCATGCTTTTCTGGGCCCCCAGTCTTCCCATCTGTCCAGTAGGGACTGCCAGGCTCAGTCCAGCACTCTGGGACTGGAAGGTGCCCAGTGGAGTCCCCACTGTACAGAGTGACTCTGTGTAGTGAGGTAATTTCAGGCTGGCCCCACTTTGTCAGCAGGAGCTGCAGCGGAGCCTTAGGAATGTGCCGGGCCTCTGGAGGTCATCCTGGGCCTGAAGACACCACTGGAAACCCAGATCTGTGCCCTAGCTTGGCCACCAACCCACTGTGGGGTCTCAGGAAGGTCATGACAAATAATTCTTCACAGAACATTCCAGAGTGCCTCTGGGCAGGCCTCTTAGTGGGCAACAGATGATTAAACAGTCACAGGTTGCTGGCCTCATTGCTTCTCGAAGCCTCAGTTTCCCCATCTGTCTGGTGATTCTGTACCTCTTGGATGATGAGAAGCAAATGGATGCCTCTCTCTGGATGAGAAGGGAGTATTATGGGCTGTTCCTTCTCCCCAGCAGCACTCTGTTCTGTTCTCTCCACGCCTCCGCCCTTTGTTTTTCTCCACTGACCTCTTCCTCCCCCGCTTTCCTGTCCATCTGTCTGCCTCTGGGGGGTCCTGTGGGACCACGTCCCTCCCAGTTCCCCCAGCCCCACTTCCTGTCTGGACTGGGGTGTTTATACAAGAAATGCCTATGGATGCTTTGGAGGTCATATTTCACCTGGTGCCTGACTCTGCTTTCCTGCTGCGCCTGCCCCTCCAATAGCCCAGCCTGAGGCCTGTCTGATCTCCCTCCTCAGGCCCTGTGTTTTCCTTGGTCGGTACCCTGGTGGGGTGATGCATTCTTGGCAGGGTGTTTTTCCAAAAGGGCCCCAGTGCCTGCAGGCTCCAGGGTGTTCCAAGGGATGTGGTGGGTTGGGGTGGGGGCTGTTTCCCCAGCCACAGCGCTGAAGGGAGGGGTTTGTGGAAAGGGTGACTGTGCCCTAGAAAGAACTAGAATAAATGGGGCATACCAGTTGAGCAGAACTTTTCTTTGTGCTGAGAATCGTGTTCACCTTTATTGTCCTGCCAACCCTACAGAATGTCACCTCCATGAGAGCAGGACTCCCTGAAACCTGACATAGTGTCTGGCACACAACAAGTAGTTACTTTAAAAACATGAGTGAAAAGAAAGAAAATCAGCCAGGCACGGTGGCTCATGCCTGTAATCCCAGCACTTTGGGAGGCCAAGGTGGGCGGATCACCTGAGGTCAGGAGTTCGAGACCAGCCTGGCCAACACGGTGAAACCCTGTCTCTACTAAAAATACAAAAATTAGATGGGCATGGTGGCACATGCCTGTAATCCCAGCTACTGGGGAGGCTGAGACAGGAGAATCGCTTGAACCCAGGAGGCAGAGGTTGCAGTGAGCCAAGATCGCACCACTGCACTCCAGCCTGGGCAACAAGAGTGAAACTCCAAAAAAAAAAAAAAAAAAATGGAAAGAAGGAGAGAGAAATCATCCCAGGTAGGAACTATTGTTATCTCAAGTTTATCAGTGGGGAAACTGAGGCACAGAGAGGTTGAGGGACCAGCCTGAAGTCCCACGCTAGTAAATGGCAACCTGGGAGCTTACCGTCGTCCTGTCAGAGCCCAGTGCATATTGCATATTCCAGCTGGGATATCTCCTGGGGTGTACTTGAAGAGCTACGACTTTGTGGTCAGCACTCCGGGTAGGTCAGAGAACTCATAGGGAATGTACTTGGGGCTCCAGGGGAGGCTGTCACTCTGATATTCCACGGCTGGCTGCCCTGTCCCTGCCTTTCCCCCTTTCCCTCCCATCCTCCCTTGTCCTGGGGACGTTGAAACCCCAGCCTAGAAAGCAGAAAGAGCCTGCAGCCAGCTCTGCGGAGCACTCTCAGACAAGACTTTTCCCTCATTCCCTCCACCCCTCAACCACCTCCTGATTGCCAGCCTTGTGCCAGGCCTGGGATGGGCACAGGGGTGCAGAGCTGAGGAAGATGTCATTCTGACCCAGGAGGGGCTCCCTCACTAGCCAGGGAGACAGAAAATGTGGGACAATGTATTAAGACTGTTGACAAAAGGCTCTGGGAACATCCAACTGCCTGGAAGAGAGAAAAGTTATTTCCGAGGAGGTAACTTTTAAGCTAGGTATTGCAGGACGAGTAGAAGTCTGCCAGTTGAATACAGGGTTTGGGTAGGGTCATTCTAGGCAGGTGTTGTTGCATTGCAGTGGCACTAGGGAAGTAAGCTAGGGTTAAATGGAGAAGGGCCTTGAATCCCAGACTAAAGAGTTCAGCATTTTATTATGCATCAAGAAGCTAAGGAAGGTTCCTAAACTCAGGATCGTCTGTGATCCAGTTGGCACTTCAGAAGGATCACTCTGACAGTGAGTTTGCTAGCAAAGACAAGAGTTGACGTGTAGACCAAGTGAGTTGGAAAGACCTGAGGGACCCCAGGAGGATGTGTTGGGGAGACCGCTGGAAAAATGGGTGTGGCACTCAGGAGACAGGCAAGGCCATCCACATGGACTTGGGAACCATCCTTAAGGCAGTTTGAGTTGAAGATGAGGGCGGGTGTGGAGAGCGAGGATGGAAGGCGCTGACCTGGATGAGTCCCGAGGAACATGAGAGGCAGAGAGGCAGCAGCCACAGAGATGGGAGGCAAAGCAGAACTTTCAATTAAGAGAGAGTGGCCAGTGGGCTAAGTGCTGCTGCAGAGTAGTCTAGGAGGAGCCAGAGGGGCAGCTGTGGAATCTGGGCACCTGCGGAGGAAAGCTCCAGGTGGTGCAGGGATAATGGACCCTATCTTCCCCATCAGCAACATGCCACTGCAGAAACCTCAGCCCTTCCCAGATGAGGGGGCTCAGGAAGGTCACAGCAGCCTGGCCGTGCATCCCCAGCCTCTCCTCCGCCCCCTTTGTCTGCCTGGCGTTCTGGGTGGGCATGCGCAGCGATCCTGGCCAGCCGTCAGCAGTTCTTCCTGCAGGCCAGCAGCCGCGTCAGGGAGAGAACAGGCCCTAATTGAGCCTTTGTGGAGCCTCCCACAGAGCCCTGGGCACTGAACACAGTGGGGTTTCCTGACTCCATGAACTCCCAGCCAGAATCCCACAAAGTAAAATTGCAGAGGCAGGCCCCACATGCTGCTGCAGCCCGGCCGCACTCCTGTAGCCGTGTCATCCTGATGCTAAGCCTTCACTCACGCGGCTCCCTCTGCCTGCTCCCCCCACCCCCAGCTGACATCCTGCCCATCCCTCAGGCCCCAGCTCAGAAGCTGACTCTCACCGAAGACTTCCAGGCCACGCTTATTAGAAATGCACTCTTCAATAAGAGTGCACCAGGCTCTTTCTCTGCGTGTCGGGCTGTGTCACAACAATAGCCCCTCATTTCATCTTCACCACAATCTTCACCACAATGCAGTTTTTGTTACCCCTTTCACAGGTATGAAAACTAAGTTCATAGACCTTAGGCAACTAACGTTGCCAAAAGGTAGAATCCTTATGCAGGCTGTTGGGCACCAAACCTGTGCCCTTCATACTCCGCCCTTCCTGAGCCTCACGGTGCCCATGGAGGCAGAGAGAACCAGGAAAGTTCATGCTGACCTCCCAGATTCTGTCCATAAACACCAGTTCCTGTTCCTTAGCCAGAGGGTCCTAGAGGTAACAGGACAGAGTGAGAGACCACCAAGGTTTTCCCAGCATGTTGCAATTTACAAGGCTCTTTGATGTCTGTGATCTCCTTTTCATCTTTCCTTGAGCCCCATGAATGAGCCCCATGAATGATTTCTTTAAAGGGCTCATGTCTGTAATCCCAGCACTTTGGGAGGCCGAGGCAGGCAGATCACCTAAGGTCAGGAGTTCAACACCAGCCTGGCCAACATGGTGAAACCCAATCTCTACTGAAAATACAAAAATTATCCCCAGGCGTGGTGGCGGGCTCCTGTAATCCCAGCTACTAGGGAGGCTGAGTCAGGAGAATCGCTTGAACCCAGGAGGCAGAGGTTGCAGTAAGCTGAGATCATGCCATTGCACTCCAGCCTGGGTGACAAGAGCAAAACTCCGTCTCAAAAAAATAATAATAATAAAAGAAAAACAATTAAAGACTTCACTGTGTCCCTGAGAGAACTCAATATCTTCACACTGCCCCCTAGCCTTCACTCCAGCTCCCTCATCCCTCCTACCCCCAAGCCAGAAACCTGGGCGTGATCCCCAGCTCCTTTCTCTCTTGCGCCCCTCTAGAAATACAGCAGGGTCAAAGAGGCTGCCCTCTAGATGTTTTTCAGACTGTGTTCCTCACCATTATTGCTGCTCCTCTAGTTCAAGCCTCATTGTTTCGCCATATTCTGTGTGGCCCATTTCATTAGCTATTTAATGGGCCACACAGCACATGCCTGCCCTTGCTGACCATGATGCCTTTGTGTGTGCCACTCCCCCAACCACGCGTGCCTTGCCCACCCTTTCCTCTCTACATGTCAAGGCTCTCGGTTTCCTCCTCCCACCCAGAGGTCACCCGATCTGCTCCCCTAGCCATAATTCCTGACAACTGTCCCCCACAGTCTTCCACCAAGAGCCTGCGGACCACTATTGGCGAGGCCTTTGAGCGGCTGCACCGGCTGCTTCGAGAGCGGCAGAAGGCCATGCTGGAGGAGCTGGAGGCAGACACAGCCCGCACGCTGACCGACATCGAGCAGAAAGTCCAGCGCTACAGCCAGCAGCTGCGCAAGGTGCAGGAGGGAGCCCAGATCCTGCAGGAGCGGCTGGCCGAAACCGACCGGCACACCTTCCTGGCTGGGGTGGCCTCGCTGTCCGAGCGGTAAGTGCCACCTGCCAGGGGCCCTCCCCAGCTGGACGTCCCTTCCTCGACCCATGCTGTGCACTGGGAGAGGAGGCAGATGGGATCCTTAGCAGAGAATTCTTTCACTCGAATCTTCATCAGACATTTATGGGGCATCTGCTATGGGTGGGAGCTGAGGCTTGAACTAGAAGAGCAGCAGCATGTTTGAAAAACATCTAGAGGGCAGCCTCTTTGACCCTGCTGCGTTGGCCTTAGGGGTGCAGGAGAGAAAGGAGCTGGGAATAAAGACTTCGCATATTTATATCACTGTATATGCAATATATTCTGTGTACATTATAGATAGTAGGTAACATTTAGTAGTGTTTACAATCATATATTCTAAATATATATTATTTATGATAATGATGGCATTACATGTTGTTATATAAAGGCTTTACATTACTGTAACTCAGTTCCTTTGAAAGTAGTTACCACTGTCAGTCATTTCATGCATGTAGAAACTGAGGCTCAGGAAAGCTACATCCGTTGGCCAAGGCCCCCCTATGTGGTAAGTGGTGGAGCCAGGATTCAAGCCTAGATCTCTGTGACCCCAAAGCCCCCCTTAGTAGTAACAACACTTAGTCATTGGTTTGCTGGTGATCAACCCTGATTGCTAACATCATGACTTTGGCGTTGATCAGGAGCCAACCAGTATGCTGAGCATCTGTATGTGTTATGCCATGTCATTTTTACAAAAAGCCTAAAAGGCTGATGCTAGCATAGCACCCACTTTAAAGACGAGAAGACCAAGGGAATGGTGAGAGAGGCCAGAAGCAGCACAAGCAGGCACTTGAATCTGAGTCCCACAGACTTCTCACTCATGACCACGTCCTATGTGAGCTGCCTTGAAGGTGGCTGCGGGGCCCCTGGCATTGGGGCAGGAATCCAGTCCCTGGTGCAGCCCCCTCTCCTGCTCTCCTTCTAGGCTCAAGGGAAAAATCCATGAGACCAACCTCACATATGAAGATTTCCCAACTTCCAAGTACACAGGCCCCCTGCAGTACACCATCTGGAAGTCCCTGTTTCAGGACATCCACCCAGGTAAGGCATGGGTTATCATGGGCCAGAGCTAGGTAGGACATGGCCCAGCCCAGCCCAGTGTCCTAAACACAGCATGGGGCAGTGGGGAGGAAGGAGCAGAGGGCCTTGCTGAGCACATCATATGTCCCAGGGCCTGTCCTGGGCACCTGCACAATCACTCAGCTCAGTGAACCCTCACAAAACCCCATTAGATGGCCGGGCACAGTGGCTCACACCTGTAATCCCAGCACTTTGGGAGGCTGAGGCGGGTGGATCATGAGATTAGGAGTTTGAGACCAGCCTGGCCAACATGGTGAAACCCCATCTTTACTAAAAATACAAAAATCAGCTGAGCATTCTGGTGGGCACCTGTAATCCCAGCTACTCAGGAGGCTGGGGCAGGAGAATTGCTTGAACCCAGGAGGCAGAGATTGCAATGAGCCAAGATCGAGCCACTGCACTCCAGCCTGGGCAACAGAGCAAGACTCCATCTTGGAAAAAAAGAAAAAGAAAAAACCCATGAGATAGGTTCCATTAGCAAACCCATTCTCTAGATGAAATGACTGAGGCCTGGACACTTGATAGACTCCTGTACAACAGGTATGTAACAGTTCACACCAGGAGCTGTTCTAGGTGCTGGAGAGACCACAGTGAGCAAAACAGGCAAAAATCCTGCCCTCACGCATCTTACATCCTGGGGTGTGCGAGAGAGAAAGTAGACAAAAGTAAATCAGAAAAATACAGAGCATATTAAGTACTGACAAATAATAATAAGGATGGGAGTTTGGGGAAGGTGAAGCAGGATGGGGATTTTAGACAGGGTGTCCAGGAAGCAGCCCACACTGAGAAGGAGGCATTAGAGTCAAGGGCTGAAGGAGAGTGAGCCACGCAGGCGTCTGGAGGAAGAGTGTTCTTGGCATGGGAACAGCAAGTGCAAAGGCCCTGAGGCAGGAGCACATCTCACTCTCACCAGTCTCCTTACTGTTTCCGAGGCAGGAAGAGCAAGGAGGCTAACGTGGCTGGAGGGAGATGAGTGAGAAGGAGAGTGAAGGTGAAGAGGTAGAGAAGGTAGCAGGGGCCAGACCACGAGGGTCTGTAGGCCATTGTGAGAACTTTGGATTTTATGCTGAGTGAGATCAAAGCCAATGGATGGCTTGGAGCAGTGAAGTGATGTGAGCTGGTTTAAAGTTCTTTGTTTTTTGGTTTTTTTGAGACAGAGTCTTGTACTTGTCACCCAGGCTGGAGTGCAATGGCACAATCTTGGCTCACTGCAACTCCACCTCCCGGGTTCAAGAGATTCCCCTGCCTCAGCCTCCTGAGTAGCTGGGATTACAGGCACACGCCACCACGCCCAGCTAATTTTGGTATTTCTAGTAGAGATGGGGTTTCTCCACGTTGGCCAGGTTGGTCTCGAACTCCTGACCTCAGGTGATCTGCCTGCCTCGGCCTCCCAAAGTGCTGGGTTTACAGGCAAGAGCCATCGCACCCTGCCTGGTTTAGGTTTTTCAAGGATCCCTCTGGCTAGTGGGTTGAGAATAGACTGAAGGGGGTGAAGGATGGGGAATGTGAAACACATTAGAAGATCACTGCATAATCCAGGTGAGAGGTGACGGGGGCGTGGAGCAGAGTGGTGGTAGTGAACGGGGTGGGAAGGGGTCGGATTTAGGACATATTTTGTAGGGACAGCCCACAAGATTTGCTAGTGGATTAGCAAATCCAGGCATGAAAGAAAGAAGACAAGGGAGATAGCAATTATTTCGGCCCAAGTGACTAAAAGGATGAAGTTGTAAGCCCGTAAGGTTTGTGATGCCAACTAGATCTCTCAGCACTGATGTGGAAAAGGAAGTAGGGATGACAAGCCTGCAATACAAGGGGAAGGTCAGCGCCAGCATCATTGCCATATGGACAGCATTTAATGAGCCTGGACAAGATCACCTAGGAAGTGGGGGTAGACAGAAAGGACAGAGGGTCACTGTAACGTCAGGAGCCCTGGGACACTCCTAGAAGTCAGGGACAGGAAGGGCACCCAGCCAAGGATACCAAGAAGGAGCAGTTGGTGGGATAGGAGGACAACCTGAGTATGTCCTGGAAGCCTGGAGGAAGCGTTTCCAGGAGAGAGTGGCTAACAGTGACAAAGACTGCTGAGCCACGCGTGGGAGAACCCAGAACGGACTATTCTCCAGGTTTAGCAACAGGGAAGTCACTGCTGGCCTTGATGAGAGCTGACTGGGTGGAGCAATAGAGGCCAAAGCCTAGTTGGAGCTGGTCCGAGAGAGGTAGAGACAATGCTTTAAAGGAATTTTACTCAAGCTAGGGAGAGAGAATGTGGCAGTGCTGTTTTTTGTGATAGAAGAAATACAGCATATCTGTGAAATGATTAGAAAGATCAGGTAGAGAGGACAGAATGAAGGTTGCAGGAGAGGGAGTTGTGGGAGTGACAGCCTTACTGCCGCCCTGCCTTGACTGCGATCTGCTGCATGCTGCGAGCCCAGACAGTTCATCTCCAGGAACCCAGAGAAAGTAGAGTAAGTGGGAACCAAAGCCAGTAGGGCACTGGTGGGTGCTTGAGGGATTCTCTTCTGGCTTCACCTTTCTCAGTGAAGCAGGAAGCCAGATCATCAGCTGAGATGGGAGCAGGGGATGAGAGGTTTGCAGAGAGAGAAGGTCTGAAACAGGTTTCTAGTAGACTTATCAGGTGTTGAGACTGGGAAATCAGTGCCTTCCCAAAATCACAGATACCCCAAGGGCAGATTCAAACCAACTGGCAGCAGAGAACCCTGTGTGTTCCTGAGTCAGGCACAATGTCCTTTAGAGAAGAGACCTGGATAGAGAAGGGAATTTTCCCTAAGAAGTGGGCACTAGACCGGGCACAGTGGCTCACGCCTGTAATTCCAGCACTTTGGGAGACCGAGGCAGGCGATCATGAGATCAGGAGATCAAGACCATCCTGGCAAACAGGGTGAAACCCTGTCTCTACTAAAAATACAAAAAATTAGCCAGGCGTGGTGGTGTGCGCCTATAGTCCCAGCTTCTCGGGAGGTTGAAGCAGGAGAATCGCTTGAACCCGGGAGGCAGAAGTTGCAGTGAGCCGAGATTGAGCCACTGCACTACAGCCTGGGTGACAGAGCGAGACTCTGTCTCAAACAGACAACAATGAAAAAAGAAGTGGGCACTATTATCCTCATTTTTTCAGATGAAGAAATGGAGGCTCTGAGCTGTTAGGAATTTGTCCATGGTCACAGCCTGGAAATGGTACAGCCAGGACTTAAATCCCAATGCCAGGCCCCAGAGCCTGTGCCCTTCCTTACCTACTAAGCTCATTGGACATTCTCCAACCTCACACACACCAGGAAGGAGGCTGGGGAGACCGTGGCTCAGGGAGGCTCACTGACTCCCTCGGTCACACAGGGGTCAGAGTTCCTTCCATCTGGCTGGATTCATGCTTCTGTTCCACAAACATCAAAAGTCCCTCAAGGCACATTCAAGAGTCAGGGGAGGCCAGGCATGGTGGCTCATGCCTGTAATCCCAGCACTTTGGGAGGCTGAGGCAGGCGGATCACTTGAGGTCAGGAGTTTGAGACCAGCCTGGCCAACATGGTGAAATCCTGTCTCTACTAAAAATACAAAAATCAGCTGGGCATGGTGGCATGCACCTGTAATCCCAGTTACTCAGGAGGCTGAGGTGGGAGAATTGCTTGAACCCAGGAGGTGGAGGCTGCAGTGAGCCAAAATCACACCACTGCACTCCAGCCTAGGCAACAGAGTGAGACCCCATCTCAAAAAAAAAAAAATTACATATTTTAAAAAGATCTAAAGATGGTACCATGTAGCTGAGCAAGATATGGAAGAGAAAATGAGAAGTTGGCAGGGCGCAGATCCCATAGGGCCTCGAATGCCAGGCTGAAGTGCCTGGATTGCCTCTCCAAGCTATGACAGACGTGGAGCAGGTGGCAGCCGAGGCTAGAAGGCTCTCCAGGCTCCCTGCTCCAGTGCTCTCCTGGGTCAGTGACTGGGGAGGGAATCAGAGCCTTGAATGCACTTTTGCCTCCTGGAACTTAATCCCAGCCCCGCAATGTGCTGGGATTTCAGGCGTGAGCCACCACACCCAGCCCATCTTTAGATCTTAAATGAGCCATATTCTCCCTTGTCTATATGTTTGCACATGCCATTCCCTTTGGCTGGAGCCCTCTACACAATCCTTTAGTCTTTGATGGCCAACTCTTGCTCTCCTTGGCATCTTAATTTATAAACGCTTCCTCCAAGAAGCCTCCCTGGATTTCTCAAGGCAGCCTGGGCTTACCTGGTCTCAATGTTTTGTCATTGTCTGTGTGGCTGTCTCACTCTACGTAGACTGTGAACTCTGAGGGTCAGGGACCAGGTCTGATTCACTCCCAGCAGCCAGCACAGCAAATGCCAATGAATGGGTCCTAGTCCCAGTTCTGTTTCTACAATAGTGCCTCACATAAAGTAGGTGCTTAGTAAATATTTGTTGACTGAAGAAACTTGCTGCACAGCCTTGGACAAGTCACTGCCTCCTCTGAGCTTCCGTTTCCTCCTCTGTGAAATAGGGATGCTCGCATTGCCTTCTCAGCTCCCTCACGAGTGAGCAAAGGGATGTGGAACTGGCCATCACCCCAGTGCAGGGTTTCTCGGCCTCGGCCCCACTGACACTGGAGGCTGGACCATTCCTTGTTGCAGGGCCCCGCCTGCACTCTGCAGGATGTTGAGCAGCATTCCTGGCCTCTATCCACTAGATGCCAGTAGCCACCCCACTCAGTTGTAACAACCAAAAATGTCTCCGGACTTTGCCAGATGTCTCTGGGAAGCAAAACTGGCCCAGCTGAGAACCACTGGCCCAGAGAAAGCTGCCTGCCGGAGAGGGGCTGAGGGAAGAGCAGCCTGTGCTCCCACATCCTGCCCAGAGCAGAGGCCCCTGGGGAGTTCAGAGAGCAGCAGCCTGGTTGGCTGGGCCCCTTCCTTTGTCTGTGGGGCCTGTGAAGTCACTCTGGCTCCTCTGCCAGCACCAAAGCCCTTTATGTCCAAACAGGAGGGGTGCCCCCAGGGACCTAGCCCATGGATTCTAGCAGTTTCCTGCCTGCTCCTCCCCTCCGGCTCAGGCTTCCTATTGGGTCACCTGAGAACCCCATCCAGCACCTGTCACTCCCCTGCTCTGGCACTTCCACTCTCCCCCACCTCCCACTCCTCTGTCCCACCCCCAGCCTAACATTAGGAAGCCCTCCTCCAACTGTGACCTTCCTACCCACCTGGTCTAAATCTCCCAGCTCCCAGGCACAAACTGCCTCCCCAGCCAGACCAGCCAAGCCCATTGTCCCAAGGACACCAGACAATGCCCGCCTTGCTCTTGCCTCCTCCCCATCCTGGGCTGTTCTCTCCCCTCCCCATGCTTATCTGAATCTAGTCATTTTGAATCCTAGCACATTCCCTGCCTAGCTGTGTGACCCAGGGCAATGCATTCTCCTCTTTGAGCCCCAATTTCCACATCTGAAAAACAAGGATAGTTGCATTTCTCTCCCAGGGCAGATATGCAGATTAAATTTTTGTTTGTAAGAACAATCCTATAACACTTAGTAAGTACTTGATTCCTGTCTGTTTATTGTTGTTATTATCATGAATCCACATGGTTCCCCAGTCTTGCTGAACGGGCTTTCTAGGACCACATACTGGAAAGAGCATGGTGTGAAAAGACCTCAGCCAAGTTCCAACTCTGCTTCCTCCCCAAGTGGCAGCTTGAGCAAGCCACTTACCTGAGTCGTCCCCTGGGAGCCTCAGTCTCCTCTTCTGAAAAATGGCTAGAACACCACGAGAGTCCAAGGGGCATATTTGTGCCCCTGGGACTGTCCATGGTGTTCCCATGAGCTCCTGAGTGTGAGAATGTTTTTGCAAATGCCTGCCCTGTACATCTGAGGGACTGAGGAACCCGGTTTTTTAAAGGCCTGCCAGAGGAAAACTCTGACAGCCTTTCATGTTCTGTCAGGCCTCTGCATGCTCCAAGCCTCTGTTCTTGAGAACAAAGAAACACAAGCCACTCACTGCCACGCAGCTGTGCTGGGCTGTGCCCCGGGAGGGCTTTCTCCACTGCCTGGGCAGAATGTGATTGCTCGGTGGTGGCCGGGAAACATCTCCTGGGACCTCCACAGTCCATGATCCTTCCTGAATGGCTTTGACCTCAAGGTCTCAGAGAGGCGTAAATGAATGGAGAACACACCTGGAGACCAGACGGGCTGCCTCAGTGTCTGGCTTTTTGTTTTGATAAATCTTGGGGTCCCAGGACTTAGAAATGACCTCTGACCTGTAGAATAGTGAGCCCCCAGGTACTGCATTTGTTTCACTGGGCCTGTCACCTCCTGGGGATAAGGGACAGATGGAGGGAGTGACTTCTTGGCAGGGGAAGGGGCGTTGTCATGCCCCTTCCAGGACCCTCTCTGGTCTGAAGGTTGTTACTCCTGTTAGCCCTAGCCTCGGGAGGGAGCCCCAGGAGCCTAGACCCTGTGTCAATGATGCGTGCAAGGCCTTGGAGGTGGCCCCAGCCGGGATGCCAGGCCCTGCCCCAGTCTTACCCCTTGGGGTATAAAAGCCTCCTAAGAGTCAGGCCACACCCTCTGCCTAAGAGAGCGGCAGGCCCTGGCCCTAGGCCGGCCCAGTGAGTGGCAGGCCCTGTACTCATCCTGTCCCCTGGACTTCAAGCCACCAAGTCCACTCACTGGAGCTGGCACTCAGTGGGTCAGGATTTCCTCCAATCTGCAGGCTTATCTTTGTCTACTACTCTCAGACCCACTGAGAGCCCCCTTGTCTCCCTCCTACAGTGCCCTCCCACTCATCAGTGGCCCTGCAGGTGGCCCACACTGCCCTACATAAGCTATAAGTCTGAGGCTGGGACCTCATGCCTGCTCAAGGGTACCCCCACCCCACACCTGTCCTTCTGCCCTGAGCCTTGGTTGCTGCCTGTTGCTGGTCTCAAATCACCCAGGTACCCAGGGAACCAGAGTGCCTAGGTTCCCCCAGTACTCTGAACTGCTGCTGTTCACACCTGGGCACTGTGCCCCATCGGTCTTCTGCCCCTCTGCTGTCACATCTGAGTGTGATCCACATCCCAGTCATAGGGGTGGGCCACCTATGTCTGATTAGGTTCCTTTTCTCACCCTAGCTCTTCCCCCTACCACATGTTCCTCCTACAGCTCCCTCCGCTCCCACCTCCCAACCTGACTGTGGGAATTCCCCACATTCCACCGAGCAGGGGCCCCTGGTTCTGACAAGCTGCCTGTGCCCAGTCAGACCGCAGGGTAAAACGTCCAGCCACCAACTCAGCATCCGTCCTCTCTTGGATCCTTCTCTTCTATGTCCCTGGACGGAGGATTGTGTTTCCATTGACCCCTCTATTCACAGGGCTAATGACTTCCATACAGCCTTCTAAGTCCAAAGGACAGAAATGAAGAGGGTAACATGCAAAACTAAACTTACTCCTGACAAAGATCATGGAAGGAGCTTGATACAGTTCAGCAGTCCAGGGTATATGAACAGAGGCACAGTTCAGGGACTGGCTGGGGCTCCCTTTTGGGGACAGTCACCATTATTGAGGCATCTTATTTCTGTGCATAAATGCAGCCAACAGAGGCAATGAAGTAGGGGGAATGCTCCAGCCAAGCATAACCACGTCCCCACTTTGCCAGAGAAGTAAAGAGCCAGAGAGCTGGATGTCCAAGTCCTTCACCCCAAGGAACGGAGGCAAAATTCCTTCTTCCCACGTTTCCTCACCTCTGTCTTGCTCTGGCCTGGAAGTGGTCATTCAGGCTAAGCAAAGCCAACCCCAGGTTCCTCCTTCTCCTCTGGCTGGTTATCAGCTCCCTCAGGGAGGACAGAGTAAACAGGTCTTGACAAGAGTTCATGAGACTTTTAGAGTCAAACCTGCTAAGCCGGTGTGGCCAGCCCAGAGCCAGGCAATGCAGCCCATGCCACCTGCCCAACACAAACAGGGTCAATTTAATTTGGTGAGTCTTTCCGGAAACGTACCACATGCCAGGCCATAGGCTGGGCTCTGGAAACACAACAGAGAGCCCAGTTAGACAGTACACAGTCCTTGCCCTCTTGGTACAAATGGGGAAATAGGGCAAAATGTGATCACAGAAGATAACACCCCATGCCAGTAGCAGGGCACAAATAAAGCTAAGGAATTTTAGGCCAGGCACAGTGGCTCACACCCATAATCCCAGCACCGTGAGAGGCTGAGGCAGCAGGCTCACTTGAGGCCAGGAGTTTGAGACCAGACTGGCCCACATAGTGAAACCTCATCTCTACAAAAACTTTTAAAAATTAGCTGCACATAGTGATGCATGCCTGTAGTCTCAACTACTCAAGAGGCTGAGGCAGGAGGATCACTTGAGCCTAGGAATTGGAGGCTGCAAGGAGCTATGATGACACCACTGTACTCCAGCCTGGGTGACTGAGTGAGACCCTGTCTCTATTTAAAAAAAAGAAGAAGAAGAAGAAGAAAAAGGCACAGTGGCTCACATCTGTAATCCCAGCACTTTGGGAGGCCGAGGTAGGTGGAACACCTGAGGTCAGGAGTTTGAGACCAGCCTGGCCAACATGGTGAAACCCTGTCTCTACTATAAGTACAAAAAATTAGCTGGGCATGGTAGCAGGCACCTGTAATCCCAGCTACTCGAGAGGCTGAGGCATGAGAATCACTTGAACCTGGGAGGTGGAGGTTGTAGTGAGCCGAGATTGGGTACCAACCAGAACTCTGCCCTCAGGAAGGAGCTGCATGGCGGGTCCACAGCCTTCTCCCCACTCATCTTCTCTCCCTCCTCCACCCCACACAGTGCCAGCCGCCCTGACCCTGGACCCAGGCACGGCCCACCAGCGCCTGATCCTGTCGGATGACTGCACCATTGTGGCTTATGGCAACCTGCACCCACAGCCGCTGCAGGACTCCCCAAAGCGCTTCGATGTGGAGGTGTCGGTGCTGGGTTCTGAAGCCTTCAGTAGTGGCGTCCACTATTGGGAGGTGGTGGTGGCGGAGAAGACCCAGTGGGTGATCGGGCTGGCGCACGAGGCCGCGAGCCGCAAAGGCAGCATCCAGATCCAGCCCAGCCGTGGCTTCTATTGCATCGTGATGCACGACGGCAACCAGTACAGCGCCTGCACGGAGCCCTGGACGCGGCTCAACGTCCGGGACAAGCTTGACAAGGTAGGCGTCTTCCTGGACTACGACCAAGGCTTGCTCATCTTCTACAATGCTGATGACATGTCCTGGCTCTACACCTTCCGCGAGAAGTTTCCTGGCAAGCTCTGCTCCTACTTCAGCCCTGGCCAGAGCCACGCCAATGGCAAGAACGTTCAGCCGCTGCGGATCAACACCGTCCGCATCTAGTCCAGGTGGAAAGAGACCACAGCCTCCTGGGGCCACTGCCACCTGCAAGAGCCCTGCCCAGGAGACAGAAGACCTGGACTCCGGCCCACCGTGGCCTCTGGAGACTCAGGCCGGTTGTTTACCCTTCAGCCTCCATTTCTCTGTAAAATGGAGGGTGCGTTCCCTACTTCCCAAACCCTTCTCCAGCAACAGTGTTCTGTAGCTCTGACCTTGATGGGGATACAGCTTTGATCCAAGGATGTGACATGGCTTCTCCTCAGGGCAACCCCTGCCCAACCCTCATCCCCACCCTCTTAGGGGCAGGGGACTACCTTCTAGTGTCTCCCTCCTGCCCAGCCCTGGCCTCAGGAAGTGTCAGAGTATGGCTAGTACTCTGTTGGCAGCCCTAAAGACACACAGCACCCTCTTATGCCCCATGGCCTAAGACTTGCCCCTGACCAAGCCAGTAATGGGTCATTTACCCTTGATCCCAGTCCACAGTGGACACAGGTGGTACCTGGTCTTAGGGTTATCTGAGAACCAACCTCTCCTGCCACCCCCACACCAGGAACTATATGGTTCCTACTTTTCCCACTGATCTGCTGGTCAGTGATGATGCTGTGGCCTGTGGAAGGCACCTGGTAGTTGAGACCACACATTACAGTCATGTGCCGCCAACTTCCTGCCCACAGGCCTAAAGACAGGGTGAGGGTATACCCAAAGCTGATGCAGAGCCCATTAGCCTAAAAGCAACTGTAGTTCAAGCCTCACTGGATGATCAAGGTCCCCAGCAGCTCTGAACGACAGTCCAGCCAACCCTCTTCAGCTAGGCTTCTGTGACTTGCGAGGGTGCAGGAGGCTTCTGGGAGCACTTGTTGTAATTAGGACCCGAGCACTGGGAGGGGCTGTTGGCTGGGACCCCTCGTCAGACTTGGCATCTATCTCAGTTAGGGTCCTGCTACAGAAAACAAGAGCCACTGTAGCTGGTTTAATTAGACGAGGATTTATTACCTGGCCCCTGGTGGCTTGCAAAAATCGTTGGAAGAGCTGGAGAAGCAGACTGCTGAATTTCCAGGAACAACTCCCAGGGCCAGATTCATCATGTCTACTGTGACCAGGAAAGCTGCCCCCAGCTGCAGGAAGTCACTGCACCAGAAAGCTGCTGACTACAGAACGAGTGTCCCTCTGCCACGGTCTGTGCCAGCCAATGGATGTCCTGAGGCCTGCCTCTTTCCCACTTCACTCAGTTCCCAAATCTAAATTTTTACAAGAGATTCTGTTTGGGGGAACTGAAGTCAGGTCCAGAACCTTGGCTGCAAGGGAGTCTGGGAAATTCATTTTCCTCTTTCCAACTTCAGTCATAAGAAAAGGCACACACACTAGAAAGGAGTTGTAGGGGATTGAGCAAGCCCCACCTGCGTTTTTTTGCCACAGCATCCAATCGTGAAGAACTCAGGAGAGAGTGGAGTCTGCATCTAGGCTTGTCCTTCCCCTTGGCTCTATCCCTGCTCAGAGGCAGGAACCAGAGGAGTGGGCTGCAAGACTGAGCCGAAATGTTTCCCTGGCCTTGACTTTTCTTTCTAGTCCTGGGGCCTAGATTCTGCACTTGGGGGTCTCTGAACACACCATCCCAAGGTAGCCAGAAGAGCTGAACATAGGGGGCTCTTACAATGGCTGCCCCCCGGGGCCTCCCTTGGGCAAGAGGAATTGTCAGTGCCCTTCCCCACCCCTTCAACTACCAGAATCTGGGCCACCCCAGCAGTATTTTTATTTAAAATGTTACCCATTTTATGAGTTATGATGAATTTGTATTAAAGTTACAGATGTCAGTAGCCAGTTCCTTTCATTTTGACACACACGCCCACCCAGCTCCGTCCAGGCTGTTAACACACACGAGTATAGCTATTCCACAAAGCAGCCCGACTGGGTAAATGGTATCATGCTTATTTTACAGAGGAGGAAAAATGAGGTTCAGAGAGATGCCGTGACTTGCCTGGAGCCCCATACCCCACACCGCAAACCTGTGGAAAAACTTACCAGCCGGGGAAGGCTGTCAGTCTTTTCCTGGAGGAGAGGTGGTGGCAGCCTTGGGAGCAGACAGGGAGAGGCCCACGGGGCAGTGGCAAGAGCCCAGTCTCAGGAACCACACAGACCTGGACTCAAATCCAGGCTCCATCACTGTGTGACTTTAGAAAAATAACCACCCTCTCTGGGCCTCAGTTTTCCCACATGGGAAGATGAGGATAATAACACCGATTTCACATAATTTATTGGTAAGCTGTAAAGTGCAGTGCGCTTGAGGCCCTACCTATCCCCCCAGCTACCTTCCGGAGTCAGTGCCTGGAGCTCTGTGGGTTTCCTGAACCTCTGGGCTGGCTCTGACCTAAGAAGTCTGTCTTCCTCCTTGTGGCCTGTGACGGGTATGGGACCACCTAGGCCAGGACAGTTCTGGGGTCCATCCCACCTCTGAATGACGGGGAAGCATCCTGGCTGGGAGTTAGGACAGGCTCTGCATGTGGACACACGGGCTGTGCACACTTAAGGAAAAGACTGTCGACTAAAGGAAAAATACCAAGTTTTAAAATAATTAAAGTTCATTTTACTTAGAAGTCTTACTGAGTACTACAGACAGGCCTAGAGCCCAGCAGTGGCCCTTTAGAGAGGTTCTATCAGTTGGCCCCAGGACAGTATTTTAGCCCACTGCTCATATACAGGTGGTGGAGGTTTAGTGCTTGCAAAATCACATCAGACTTGCTCAGAAGTAACATTACAGTGGAATCATATCAACGTTTCCATGTAAGAGTGCATTGGGGTTATAGATTACAGAGGCATAATCACGAATGCCATCAGACACTATCTTCTGTACAGGAAAAGGCAAGGACTAGGTTCATTTCTCTATTTCTTGTTTTTGTTTGTTTTATTTTGTTTTTGAGATGGAGTTTTGCTCTTGTTGCCCAGGCTGGAGTGCAATGGCACAATCTCAGCTCACTGCAACCTCCGCCTCCCGGGTTCAAGTGATTCTCCTGCCTCAGCCTCCCGAGTAGCTGGGATTACGGGCACCCGCCACCATGCCCAGCTAATTTTTTTTTTGTATTTTTGTAGAGACAGGATTTCACCATGCTGGCCAGGCTGGTCTTGAACTCTCTTTTTTTTTTTTTTTTTGAGATGGGGTTTTACCATGGCCCGGATGGTCTCGATCTCCTGACCTCATAATTTGCCCGCCTTGGCCTCCCAAAGTGCTGGGATTACAGGCGTGAGCCACCATGCCCGTTCTGGTTCATTTATCTTTCAAGGAGTATAGTGACTCAGGCAAGAGACATGCCCACTGTCCTGTCTTATCTCCAAAGCATCCCTCCAGAGAGCTGCTCATGGCCAGAGTCAGAGGCTTGTGAAATTATGCTGGCAAACAGAAATGAGAGAAGCAGCTTCTTCCATTTGCTACTTTGTCTCCCAGGCCACGGAGCACTCTCTGCAGTTTGCAGTGAGTATAGTCCTGAACTGGTGTTGGCTTTCTGTTTAGTCATTTTCACCCTAAGTCATCCTTGGCCTCCTCACCTGCAGAATGAGGGAGGTTAGACTGCAGGCCACAGGTGGATCTTCATCTACAGCCTGGAGCTGGGGTGAGGGGAGAGGGAACCACCCTAGTCATTGACTTGCCTGGGTTTCTAGGAAGAGGGATGAGAACGAGGATGGGGGAGGGGCTGTTGGCAGGGGTGGCTGGAGGGGGCTCTGACTGGCTGATGGAGAGCACCTGCTCACAGGGAAATGACTGGGGTGATTCTGAGACTAGATTATCCCAAGCTCTTCCCCATTCCCTCAGATCCCTGTAACTGCCCTAAAACCACACCCTCCCATTTTGGCTCAGTGGATCTGTCTTTGCTCAGCCTTCTCCCTCTGGGCTCGGAGCACCCCCTCAATAGTGCATTCCACCTTCTCCCCACTCAGCCTCAGCAGCAGCTCCAAAAAATGCTGTCCACTTCCCAGGCTTTACTCACAGTTTCCAAGAGTCTGGAAGTAACTATAGAGGCCTAATTTGCATTATCTATTGGGCATTCCTGGAAATGGGGGTGCCTCCAAGAGATATATTTACATACATGTCCAAAGAATTCCTGAATGAAAGATCTGGGGTTGTCAGGCTGATATCAGGAACCCCAGATATTAACACAGTCAAGAGAGGGGACAAAGGCCAGGCTTGGGAAGGAAGGAGGGATGAATGAAGGCCTGACTCACGCAGATAAAAACATAGAATGGCAGTAACCCTATCTAGAGCCTCCATTCGTAGTCAGCAAGCAAAGTAATGGTACTTTTTATACCTTATCTAACCTTCGAGACACGCCCCTGGGAGGTTGGTATCATTATCTCAGTGTCTGAGCAAGAAAACATCACTTCCCAGAGGACCCACAGCCAGTACTTGGCAGAGGTAGAAATCAGACCAGGTTCTTCTAAAGCTACAGCCAGAGGTCCCTTTCCTGAACCTCTCTAAAAATGCTTCTCAACTTTGAGGATAGCTCTGTGATAGGCAGCAACCACCAGGACTATGATCCCCCTGGGATTCAAAGTGGGAGGTTAAACCAGGCTCCACGCCACTGTGGAATTGTGCAATTCTAAGTCAAGTCTTAATTGTGAGCCAAGCTTCAAGTGTCTCCCGGGGCCAGGGGTAGGAGTTGCAAAGGCCCCATGTGACCCTGAGCAATTCTCTCTCCTTCCCTGGTCCTCAGTTTCCCCATCTCTATTGGGGAACGGTTAGGTATCTATTCTAGTTGATTGATTGCCAGGGCCTGAGTTCTGATGGTCCAGGATTCTGTAAATCTAACGTTAGGTCCCACGGCTTGCCCTGCTCAGCGCCTAATAAGGTCATTAGCTCTGGCTCCTTCTCTCTGGGGTGGCAGCAGGGACAGAAAATAACACAGATAAGTTCTCTTGGCAGCACAGAACTCGGCTTAGGGGCTCTGGGGATGGGGCCTTCCCTCCTCCCAGGGAGGCCATCTCAAGAGGCTGACTGCTCACACCTGGCAGCACTCTGCCTCCTCTCCTCCTGTCTGGGTCCCAGCTCTGATCACCACGAGGTCAGTTGCAAAGGCCCGAGTCACAGGCTTAAATATAGAGGGCTAGGAGGGAGGTGAGAGGTGGGGGACGAAGGCGGAGTACTAACCAAGGTGCTGAATTATCACTGCCCACCAGGACACAGTTATTTCCCCTTAATCTAGGACACCGATGATTCTACACAATCTCCCTGTAATCCTGAACCACAAAAGGCACAGCCTCAAAAAAAAAAAAAAGGAGGAGAGGGGAAGGGGGAAGTACTTTTATTTTGAAATGTGTTCATTTTCCTTTGTTTTTATTTTCTATCTTGATGAAAAGAATGTATTTTTAACCCTAGAAACAAAATAGCACAATTTTTTTTTTTAATCTTACATTCCCGGATACATGTGCAGGATGTGCAGGTTTGTTACATAGGTAAATGTGTGCCATGGTGGTTTGCTGCACAGATCGACGCATCAGAACAAATAATTTCTATCTGCTTTTTGACAGAAATTTTCACAGTTCTATCATATTTCTATTACAAAATGCTCCCCCCTCCCTTGAAATTAGATGAAGTGGGGGAAGGGTTGACACTTTGGACTAGAGACCCAGGGACTTCCCACCCTGATGTCATGACATGGGCTGGGGAGGGCCTTTCAGGAAGCTGGCATCAGAGGCACAAAGCCTCAGGTCCTGGTGAGCTTCCCAAAACTGGGACTAATGTGATTGAATCTGAATGCTCAAGGGTCTGAGTGATCCTCCAGTCCAACCTGAAACCCTGAGAGGGTTAGTTTCTAGATCCACATCACACAGCAAACGGCAGAGCTGAGACTAGAACTGAGGTGTCCTGGTTCCCAGTCAGCACACAGGGGAGGGAGATTGACCAGCCGAGAGGGCCCCAGCCTAGGCAAAGAAAAGGAGCACAGGGCAGGCTGGAAGGGGCAGGGCCAGGGCTTAGGAGGGAGGTGCTCAGGTCCCGCATCTAAGAAGGTCTGTGGGGGTACAAGGGTACCTAACAGAGTTGGGGACTGCAGCTCCTCCGAGAGGAGAAGGAGGGGGCAAAGGGGTGACGGGTGACCAAATCAGGAAGTTCTTCCTGGGGTGAGCAGGCCAGTCAGCATCACGGGCTGCAGCATGGCTGATGAGAGTCCCCTGATCTCAACCCTGCCATTTACATAGAAGAAAACTGAGACTTAGATGCAAAGACAGCAGCCTGCGGGGCACAGTCAGGCCCAGATCCAGGTCTCCTGACTCCCAGCCATCGGCTCTCTTCATGCAAACTTCAGTCTCCCTCTTGTGGATTCTGGTACCTCCTCCTACCCTCTGGGAACTGGAGCCTGAGCAGGAGATGGAAAGCAAGCAGGGCTCCGCCAACCCCAGGCACCAGGAGCTGGGTGCCTTCCTCTGTCATCCTCCCCAAGGAGAAGAGACAGCTGGCCTGGACCTCCAGGGCAGAGCCACTTCATGCCTGCCCACACCTGATCCTGCCTCGCTGGCAACAGAGTTCAGAGCTAGCACCAGCCAAAGCAAGGACAAAGCCCAGCCCAGGCAGCTGCTGGAGCTGCAGAGTCCCAGGTAAGTGAGGGCATTGGGACTGATGGCCCAAGGGGGTCCCCTGATTTCATGGCACCAGAGAAAACCCTGGGATGTCAGGTGATTTGAAGGTTTTGGAGTCCTTTTCCCCAGAAAAGCGGCCCTTACCCCCTCACTCCCTGTAGGCTGAGCCCCTGTGCCTACTTCCTCTGCTCACCACATACACCAGGCCAAAGGCCTTCCCTCACCAACCTGCCATATGTGCCAACCAGAAGCAAGGTCCTGGGGCCCAGCAGCTCTGTTCTTGCCATTGGGAGAAGGAAGGAGATATGGGACCCAAAAGGTCACCAAAAAAAGCAGACAGGCTGGAAGTGTGTGCCTCTCACGAGGGTGGGGCTGTGGGTCGAGACCTGGATGAACCCCAGCTCCATCTCTGACTCATCAATGAGCCTGGACAGCTCCTTCATCGCCACCTTAAGCATCCCTGTTTCTCTTCAGCTCAACAAGAGGGACAGGCAAAGTTTCTACCCTGAGGCAGCTTCCTGGAGTTTGTCCACTGGTACCCCCCACCCTGTCACTCGCCTTTCCTCTTAGGGAACCCCCTATGCCACACTCCTGGAAAGTCCTTCCCCACTTCTTTTATTCCTCCATTAAATTACCCTCCTGTGTTCCTCAGGGTAACTAGCTTACGATTTAAGATGTCCCCCTGTTCACAACCTATGCACATTTATAATAGGAATCACTCCCAGAAGAGTAGCTGATGGTGGGATCTCACACACCCTGACAAGCAGTGGGGGAAAGATTATGGGGAGTATATAAAGAGATAGGGGACTTCTTGTGACACCATATGGTGCCACTACAGCAGCTGCTGGTGGCTCCTGCCTTTCCAGCTGATCCGTCCCACTCTTGCCCCAGTCCTCAGCATTCAGTCCTCCCCACCAGCAGCCCAATACAGGCTAATGGCCACACACCACAGCCTTTCTGTTTGCAGGGGCTTCCTCTGCAGGAGGAAAACAACCTATGCATATAATGTTAGAATCAGACCATGTGGACCTCTAAGATGCCAAGTGGAGAATGATAAGCATATTTTTGGTCTTAACACATCTGTTTTGGGAATACTCTTCCCCCCTACCTAATGCGCTCCTTTTCCTTATCATTGAAATCTTACTCATTCTTCATGTCCCACTCAAGGCAGGCTGTGTCAGTCATCCAGGTCCAGGAGATTCATTGATCCTGGGCTTTCCAAGAAGGACTCTGGGTCTCCTACTGAGACTAGGCATGAGCATCTCAAGGTGGGGACCTATCCTATGGTTCTGCATGCTGGGTGCAGAGAGAATGTCAGAAACGTTTTCTGGCTGAAACTGGCTAATGTCAAGCTGTACTTGTGAAACCACCCATCTCCAAGATGGGAGGGATCTTAGAGACCAGAGACAGCCCCTTCCTGATGACGCTGAGCCCCCAGAGCAAGCCCCACTGACCACCCTGCCAAATACACTCAGATTTTGTGCAGAGAGAGCCAGGAGAAGAGTCAGAGACTAGAAAAGTTATTTGTTCACTTTTTTAACAAATTATAATGTAACTTGTGCTCATTTTAAAAAATTAAAATAAGTAGAGTAGAAAGTAGAAATTCTCCTCATTCTCCTTCTTCCCCAGTCTCAGAAGTCAGCAGCTATTAACAGGCAGTGCGAGTCCTGCAGGCATTTTTGCTTACACATAAACAAAATGTCATCCTTTTACAAAAATATGATCATCCTTCACATACTGTTCTTCATCTTTCTATGTGTTCTGTGGTGTAAAGTCCTACAAATGGAATTGCTGATCAAAAGATTTTCTCATAAAATGTGTTGATTTCCTGGGTCGTTTTATTTTCTTGTAACATGCTCATTATAGAAAATTTGGAAAATACAGTCAAGACACAAAGTAAAAAAAAAGCATCCATCAGCCACTGTCCAGAGATAACTGCTGCTAGCATTTTGATGATAAGGTTTACAGTCTTTCTTTTTTTAGAGACAGGATCTCGCTCTGTTGCCCAGACTGGAGTGCAGTGGCACAATCACAGTGCCTCAACCTCCCAAGTAGCTAGCACTACTACTGGGCATGTTAATTAAAAAAAAAAATTGCAGAGACAGGGTCTCGCTATGTTGCCTAGGCTCATCTTGAACTCCTGGTCTCAAGTGACCTTCCACTTGGCTTCTGAAAGTGTTCGGATTCCAGGCATGAGCCACCGCACCTAGCCCAGTCTTTTTTCTATGTGAGTATATTCTACATAAATCAAAACACTTTACCTATTTTTCCATAATCTGCTTTTTTCTACTTAATAAAAGATTGTTCTTCCATGTTAGTCTATGGTATCAGTTTAGTATGCTGTGTGACCTCAGGGCCTCCTTAGAGGCCTACCTTTCCTGACCCCCATTCTGAATAGGGCACCTGCCGCAGCAGATGACCAGAACGCTCTTGCTGCAGGGTGTAACCTCTGCCTGCTGGCTCCCTTTCAGGAATAAAATGCCCTGGGAAGTCCCTGAGTGCCTGCCTCCTCCACTTCCCCTGAGCTGAAATCCCAGCACCCCCCACTGATGGTTATGCAGCCCCCCTGCAACTTCTTCAGCGCCGCCCACCAGTGCGGTAAGTAGAGGCTCACCCCTTTCCCCTGCCACCTCCCTGGACCCTGGGCTCCTCAGCTCTGCTGCCAACCCGACACCCAGAGTGGGGAGCATGGAGGTGGAGGCCTGGGTGGTCCTGACTGTGAGGCAAGGGAGGGCTTCTGGATTCAAGCCGGGCAAGGGACAGTGCCACTTGCGCTTGTGCCATGGTCAGCTTTCCCTCAGAATGATGGGACTGAGGAAGGCATGGGGCAGGTCCGATGCCAGGGGTGGGCCAAAGAGGTTGCTGAGCCACTTGAAAGTTCTGGTTCCCAAAGCAAATACCCAGCTTCCCAGTCCAAGCCCATACTCTGCCCAAGGAATTCACTAGCCAAATCGTGTGGTTAAGTACCAAGCTGGGCAATATCCCCCCTCTGGGGGTCAGGCTTCTTACAATTACACAAGAGGAAATATAGCCGCTTGATTTCTAAGGCACCTTCCCGGCTCTGAAACTCCAAAACCCAATTGGAATCCATGTTTTCAGATGCCCTGTACACCTTATGATCAGTTGAATCAAATTATAGACCAGGTCTGGTTTGAAAATCATTCACATAATAATTATTATGGGCTGTCGTCTCATTTAATCCTCACAACAAGCCTAAGAGGGGATGCCATTTTATCCCCTTTTTACTGATGAGAACACAAAGTCCAGAGAGTTAAGATAACTTTCCACTTATGTGGTAGAGCCCAGATTTGAACCCAGGGCTGTGTGACTCCCAAACTCCTGCTCCTTATAATCCTCCAGTCCCCATACTACCCTGTGATGGGTATAGGGATCATTTTCCCTTGCTACAATTGAGGAAACTGAGGCCAGAGAGAAAGGAGATTTCTTCCTTAGGGTCACATAGCAAGTCCATGGCACAGCTGGGTGAATCCAGGCTCTGTGTCTCCTGGCCAACCGTCACTCCCCTACTCCTACTCAGCACTGGCTGATTTTCACAGACAGATGTTGAGGAACCAGAAACAGCCCCTGGAGCCAGGCACAGTGGCTCAGGCCTGTAATCCCAGCACTTTGGGAGGCCAAAGTAGGCGGATCACTTGAGGCCAGGAGTTCAAGATCAGCCTGGCCAACATGGCCAAACCCCGTCTCTACTACAAATACAAAAAATTAGCTGGGTGTGGTGGCATGCGCCTGTAGTCTCAGCTACTTGGTAGGCTGAGGCATGAGAATTGCTTGAGCCTGGGAGGCAGAGGTTGCAGTGAGCCAAGATCATGCCACTGCACTCCAGCCTGTGTTACACAGCACTGTCTCAAAAAAAAAAAAAAGAAAGAAAGGAAAAGAAAAGAGAGAGAAAGGAAAAGAAAGAGAGGGAAGGAAGGAGGGAAGGAAGGGAGGAAGAGAAGAAGGAAGGGAGAGAACGAGGGAAGGAAGGGAGGGAGGATGGGAGGAAGGGAGGATGGGAGGGAGGAAGGGAGGGAGACAGGAAGGAAGAAAGGAAGGGAGGGAGGGAGGAAGGGAGGGAGGAAGAAAAGAAGGGAGGAAAAGGAAGGGAGGGAGGGAAGGAGCAAGAGAGTGAGGGAGGATGGGAGGGAGGCAG
>CAUYQU010017340.1:0-17089 GCA_963574635.1 Cheracebus regulus | reverse complement strand
TCTCTTCTGGCTTGTAGGGTTTCTGCTGAGAGATCTGCTGTGAGTCTGATGGGCTTCCCTTTGTGGGTAACCCGACCCTTCTCTCTGGCTGTCTTTAGCATTTTCTCCTTCATTTCAACCCTGGTGAATCTGACGATTATGTGCCTTGGGGTTGCTCTTCTTAAGGAATATCTTTGTGGTGTTCTCTGTATTTCCTGGACTTGAATATTGGCCTGCCTTGCTAGGTTGGGGAAGTTTTCCTGGATAATATCCTGAAGAGTATTTTCCTGCTTGGATTCATTCTCTTCTTCACATTCAGGTACACCTATCAAACGTAGATTAGGTCTTTTCACATAATCCCGTATTTCTTGGAGACTTTGTTCATTCCTTTGTACCCTTTTTTCTCTAATCTTGCCTTCTTGTTTTATTTCATTGAGTTGATCTTTGACCTCTGTTATCCTTTCTTCTGCTTGGTCAACAGTGCATGCTTCGTGAAGTTCTTGTGTTGTGTTTTTCAGCTCCATCAATTCACTTATATTCCTTTCTAAGTCGTCCATTCTCGTTAGCATTTCGTTAAATCTTCTTTCAAGGTTTCTTAGTTTCTTTGCATTGGGTTAGAACATGTTCTTTTAGCTCACAGAAGTTTCTTATTATGCACCTTCTGAATCCTGATTCTGACAAATCATCACACTCATTATCTATCAGGTCTTGTTCCCTTTCTAATGAGGAGCTGCGATCCCCTGTAGGAGGAGAGGCATTCTGATTTCGGGTGTTCTCAGCCTTTTTGCACTGGTTTCTTCCCATTTTTGTGGATTTATCCACCTGTCGTCTTTATAATTACCAGCTTTCAGATTGGGTCTCTGAGTTGGACGTCTCGCTTGTTGGTCATGATGTTTTTTCTGTTTCTTAGTTTTCCTTCAGTGGACGCCCGTTCCCCACAGAGCTAGGTCTTCCTGGGTTCAGCTGTGCTTGCTGTGAAACTCTCAGTCCTCAGCGCTTCCAATTGCTGTTCTCCTTGTGGGGATGGGACCAGCCGAGCCTGACTAAAAGGGCACCCAGTCCCGTACACTCCACACCGAGAAGCGCTGTGCCAGGGCGCTGACAAAACAGCCGCGTCGGCCAAAAGAGTCGCACTGACGGCCGGTGGGACTCTTCCACCGGGAATCTCCCAGTCTGTGGGCAACAAAAATTCGTCTGAAAGTGCGGCATCCATTCGCTCTCTGCGCTTTCCCTGGGAGCTACAATCCTGAGCTGTTGCTAATCGGCCATCTTGGATCTCTCTCTGATTTTTGTTCTGATCGACCAAATAGCTATGTTTCTGTTTTCGTTTTTTTGAGGCAGGGTCTCTCTGTCACCTAGGCTGGAGTGCAGTGGTGCAATCACGGCCCACTGCAGGCCCAACCTCCTGGGCTCAGGCGATCTTCCAGCCCCAGCCTCCCAAGTAGCTGAGACTACAGGTGTGTGCCACTATGCCAGGCTAATTTTTTGTGGAGATGAGGTTTCTCTGTATTGCCCAGGCTGGTCTTGAACTCCTGGACTTGAACAATCTGCCTGCCTAAGCCTCCCAAAGTGCTGTGGTTATAGGTGTGAGTCACTGTACTTGGCCTGTTTGGTTTTTTTGTTTGTTTCTTTTTTTTTTGAGGCAGAGTCTCACTATGTCACCCAGGCTGGAGTTCAGTGGTTCAGTCATGGCTCACTGCGGGCTCACTCCTTTGCTCACGCGATCTTTCTACCCCCAGCCTTCCAAGTAGCTTGGACTACAGGCATGTACCACCCAGGCTAGGAGTGCAGTGGCTTGATCATAACTCACTGTAACCTTGAACTCTTGGACTCAAGGGATCCTCCTGCTTCAGCCTCTTAGTAGTTGGGACTACAGGTGCATGCTATCATGCATGGCTTTTCTTTTTCTTTTCTTTCTTTTTTTTTTTTTTTTGTGGAGTTGGTGTCTTGTTTTATTGCCCGTGCTAGTCTCAAACATCTGGGTTTAAGTGATCCCAAAGTGCTGAGATTACAGGTGTGAGACCACTGCACCTGGTCTTATATTTCTTCAGTTCTTTTATTTATTGCTTCTAGTTTGGTTTTCACTTTGCATCTTGACTTGAATGGTTGTCATTTATCTTCATTAATAAAGTTTACAAGTTTGCTTCACCCTCTGAGTGTAGCTTTAGCAGCGTTCTATAGACGTTGATAAGTGGTGCTCTTTTTCTTTTCTCTTTCTTTTCAAGACAGGATTTCGCTCTGTGGCCCACGCTGAGTGCAGTGGTGCAGCACACTACAGCCTTAACCTCCCCGCACTGAAGTGATCTTCTAGCCTCAGCCTCCCTAGTAGCTGGAGTCACAGGTGTACACCACCACACCAGCTGTTTCCTATTTTTATTTTTGTACAGGCAGTCTCACCATATTGGCCAGGTTTCTTTTTCTCTTTTTAAACCTTGTTAGGAAAACTTCGAACCATACCACGAAATAGAAGAGAACCATATGCCTATCACCCAGCTTTCACAGTGGTTAGCATTTTATCATATCCCTGCCCACTCCCAGTATTTTGTATTTTTTATTTGAGTATTTTAAAGCAAATCTCGGTCTTTTAGTCACCTCTAAATACTTATAGCATATATATATATATATATTTTTTTTTTTTTAGCAATTATGGGTTTTAAAAAACATAACCATAATACCTTTATCATACCTAACAATATCAACTATGCCTCGTTAATATTATCTAATGTTTATTCTGTGTTCGGTTTTCTCCAAGTGTCATAAAAAGTCCTTTTACCCTTTGCTTGTTTGAATCGAAATCCAAAGAAGGGCTCCACATTGCATTTTAAGTCTCTAAGTCTCTTGGCTCTTCGAAAATCGATAACTTGCAGATTGTCTTCCTTTTTTTTGGTTTTTGTTTTTAATGCCATTTATTTATGAAGGCAATAGGGTTGTTTGTGCTGTGGAATGTCCCAAGTTTGGGATTTGGTTGACTGTGTCGTGGCACTAATGTGTTTCTCTAATCTCATGTTTCCCGTAGCTAGGTCTAGATGCTGAATTGGTTTCAGGGTTAGTTTTGGCGAGGGAGGGTTTCAGGGATATTCCATAGACAGTGCTCTGTACTGCATATTCAGCAACCAGGTCACATGATGGCGGGTGCAGTGTCGGTGGGCAGAACCTATAGAGTTCTTTATCAACCAGTTATCTGCTGAGTTTAATGGCCATTTCCTTGTTGCTTGTACCCATTATTTAGTTGGTGTATTAGTTTCCTGTTGCTGCTGTGCCAAATTACGACAGTGTGGGTGAAATCAGTCTCACTGGTCTAGAGTCTGGGTGTCTGGGCACCTTCAAGGGGCTCTGAAGAGTTCTGCTTCCCGGCCTTTTCCAGCTCGTGGCAGCCATTTTTTGGCTGTGGTCCCTTCCTCTATCATTGATCTAAAGGATACCTGTAATTTCGATTAGGTCCCACCCGTATAATCCATAATGATCTCCTGTCTCAAGATTCTTAATTCATCTGTAACATAACCAAATCCAGAAATTAGGACTTGAGTATCTTAGGAGGCCATTCTTTAGCCTACAACTGACAATCACAAAGTAAAGATTTTTCTAATTCTATTATTTAAATAAGATTTCCCATATCAATTTAGGTGACTCTGAAATGTGGTTCCTGCTGGGGAGAAAGAAGAAATGAATTCTTTCTTTCCTTTATCAGTGTTTAGGATGCACTGGAACTAATAGTGTGCAAAGTTGAAGTTCGTTTTTGTAGCGTTTCCCCCTAGTATTATAAACCTGTGGTTGTGGATGTGATTGTGTTTTCACCGATTTAAGCAATATTTTGGTGCTCGTATTATTCCACCCAAGTTGGCTTGCCTCATCTTTGGGTGTGACCTTTGGTCTGTGACTGCTGCCTTGCTGCCTGTCACAGGAGGGTGTTGCACCTGGTCCGTGTTCTGCTCAGACCTAGAGTCAGTCATGTTTCTAAGGAATCCTAGTCTGTTGCCTTGAGATGGTGTTTGGACATCACAGTCAGTTCAATGTGTATCACTTTGTTTTGCTAAAATCTTGGTTCTTAGTGATAATAACTTGATTACCTATTCTAAATTTTGTGACTCTGCTTTTCACTGATTTTGTAGTAGCTGATGACGCTTCAGCATCTTTTATTCCCTTTCTAGATGGAAGCATCCTTGAAAAGTAAAGAGCCTCATGTAATACAGAGCTTCCCCCTCCTGCAGATAACTCTCACAAACATTTAGCAAGTGCCATCACAGTTTCCTGTTAAAACACACTTATGGGGGTACGTAGTGTATGAATAATATGGGCCACATGGCACATATTTTTCATGCAATATATTCTTACAATAATGATACTAACATTATTAGGATATATCCCTTTTGGAATATATCGTCAAATTATTGTGTTTTAAAGTTATGTAATTCTCTGATGCCTAGGCCACTGGTGTGACGTTGTTAGTGAAATATAATAAACATGCACTTTTTTAATGTATAGTGAATTTTCACTAACTGAACTCACTCATGTAACCATCATTGAGATAAATAAGTGGACTTCGTTCTTCTCTGATTTTTATTTTTATTTTTAATAGAGACAGAGTTTTGCTTTCGTTGCCCAGGCTGGAGTGCAATGGCGTGATCTCGGCTCACCACAACCTTCCCCTCCTGGTTTCAAGCAATTCTCCTGCCTCCACCTCCTAAGTAGCTGGGATTACAGGCATGCGCCACCACGCCTGGCTAATTTTTGTATTTTTGGTGGAGACGGGGTTTCTCTATGTTGGTTAGGCTGGTCTTGAGCTCCCGACTTCAGGTGATCTGCCCACCTCGGCCTACCAAGGTGCTGGGATTACAGGCGTGAGCCACCACACCCGCCTCATCTCTGATTTTTATGGTTCTAAAAGCAGAGCTCTCACTCATGTTCTGTTCAGATGAGCTTGACTTGCATCCCTGTCCCTTCTTTCCTACCCTCATCGTTTTCTTCTATTGTTTCTTTCTGAAAATATAAACAGCCATATGCATTTGTATTTCTATTTCTTACAGAAAGGTGACATACCCTGCACCTGCTGGCTGCCATTGCTCTTTTCATTAACTGTGTACCCCAAAGACTATGCTTTCCTCCTACTTTTTATGCTGTGTGTTGCTTCACTGCATGGACACAGCGTGGTTTCTTCAGCCCGTCTGCATATTGAAGTTGTGTTGCTTTCCAGAATTTTTTTTTTTTTTTTTTTTAGCATTTTATGTTTCACTATCTCTGCTGTTCAGAGGTGCTGTTGCCCTTCTGAAGTCCATTCATCACACACTTGCAGTGGCTGGAGTTACCTTTTTATCTAATGCTTGAGTTTCCTACCACCATACTCACCCTACATGGATGCTTAGTGTCTGCTTGAGGTTTGTTTTAAAGGGCATGCCCTACCTTTGGTGCCAGCCGTTCTGATCCTGCTTCCCCTTACTACCGGTCTTCATTCTGCTGCCATCCTGGCTTCCTGTGCCTGGCTGCCTTTGGAGCTGCGGAGAAGCGGTCTTTATCTTCCTGGTGTGATGCTTGTTTTCTAATAGTAGGATTAACAGTTTTTTCTTGTTCTGCCCCGTTTTCTCTCTTTATAGATGAGATGTCTAAATTCCTGCTCCCTGGATATGCATCAGTCTCTCTCAGGTGGTAATGTCCTGATCTGAGTTTGGAATCTCAGTTGTCTAACTTTGCTAGAGGAATGTACCTGTGCTTCATGAGGGATGTTGTGCTTGTACTCGTGCAGTTTAATGTTGAATTAGCTCTTTGCAGAGGCAGTTATATAAGTAAGATGTCCAGGGAGTCTTTAAATCCAAAAGTGAGGCTTAATTTCTTGAGTAGACTCATAGGAAGATAGTACTTGCAGAGATGATGCAGTCCCACCTTCTCATGAGACAAATGAGGAAGCCGGCCAAGTGGAGGGGGTGATGTGCCAAGCAGTGTCACCAGGCAGATCGCACACTGGGGCACCATGTGCTCTACACCTCGAGAGGACAAAACCTGTAGACTTGGGTTTTCCCAATGTTATCTCCTTGCTTGTAGAAAAGTATTGTTTCTATTTGGATAGGACTGGGCCCAAGATTAATCTTTCAGATACTTACAGCTAGCGTTGAATCCATAACAGAGTTCTTTACAAACATGAATTAAGCTAATAATTCTAGCTCATAGAACTTTTTTATGTAAATTGTAGGAAGAAAAGAATTGTCAAGTAAAAATTGTTGCCCTAGGTCAAACTTCAAATTATTTTGTTTCTTACAGTTTAATGAGATTTATAGTGAGAAGACTGAAGGTATTTTTGAATTATAGGACTAAGGGTTAATGATCCTTCCTATAGCTATTCTGTTCCTATCCCGCCCTTGCTGTCCTCTGCTTCCCGGGAACACCCTTGCAGTTGGGGTGGGGGCTGCTGTGGGCTCCAAGCCCTGGTGAGGAGTATGTGTGTGCAGAAGCAGCCAGGAAACACGTTGCAGTGGCTCAAGGAGGCTGACTAGTGTTACTGAAGCAGGAGCAGCCACAAGAAACAGACCTCTTGAACACCGCACTGGGAAGGAGGGGGTGATTTATTTGGCCGGGAGCACGGTGGCACAGTTGCCTAACAGCCAAGCTTCCCTAACAGAGGAAACTTCTGCCTTTATATAGGCTTACAGCTTTAGATATTACATGCGAAAGGGTCTTGCGTTTACAGTTTTAGAAAGTACATGTGAGGGGGTCGTGATCGATGAAGTAAGCGTGGGGGTTTGAGAAAGATCGAATGGGAGCAATAGAGGGTGTTTCTCCATGTCGCCACCACCCTTAGGATCGCCTGAGATCGCCTGAGATCTTAAGGATGGGGTGGTTTTAATCTTTAACTTGCAGGCCACGGACCCCATGCCTGCTATGTCTCAACTTTTACTTCCTGCTCCTTTGAGACGAGACAAGAAAGAGGGGTTTCTTTCCTTATTACCACAGCGCTTATAGACATCAAGAAACCCATGGCTCCTATCAGTGCATTTCCACCTGAAGCAGTGGTTTGTTTCTTCAGCGAGTCAAAGAAACTTAAGGTGGAGGAGACCCTAAGGAGTCATGTAAACTAAATGATCACCTAGTGGAGAGTACACTTCACAGTGGGGATAAGCTCTGCTCATTTTTTTTTCCCAGGGTGCTAATTCAGGAAAGCATGCTCACTCTTAAGCGATCCTTTTCTTTATGTTGAGATGAAACGTGTCTTCAGAATTGTTCTTAGTTGTTCTTGGTTGTGCATGCTGGTAACTAGACAGAACTCAATCCCCCTTTAAATGCTCTCCACGTGGTCAAGACTGTTCTCATGTATCTTTTTCCCAGTTCCCAAGGGCTTAAATAGGTTCATGTAAAGTCATCACCACTCCCTCAGAAGGAAATTAACAGCAAAACAGTTTTAATTCACACTTCTTGAGGATAACATGGCAATTGTAATAAGAATAACACAGCAGAGAAAATAAATGCTGTGACTGCTTTTCACTGATTTGTAGTAGCTGGTGATACTTAAGCGTATTTTTTTCCCTCTCCAGGTGGAGGTATCTTTGTTGAAAAGTAAAGAGCCTCATATAATACAGAGCTTTCCCCTTCTGCTGATAACTTTCACAAACTCTTAGCATGTGTCCGTCTGTAGTTTCCTAGGAAAACACACTTTTGGGGGTATGTGGTGTATGAGTTTTTGCCATTTTCATGTGCTTTCCTCCTATCTTCACATTCTATAACTTCATAGTAGAATTGTCTTTTCAAGTCCATCCTTTACCAAGCTGTTCATGTTGATGCTTGTTCAGGACTAGACTCTGGACTTCCTGTCCCTTTTCCATTCTCAATAACTTGAGTTTCCTTCTAGAGGAGTCTTATGCACATACAAACATGTATCTCTCTTTAACATAGCTGGTTACATGTCAATGTAATACATAGCTGCAGGCCAGGCACAGACAGATCAGTGAGGCCAAGAGTTCAAGACCAACATGGTAAAACCCATCTCTAACACACACACACACACACACACACACACACACACAAATTAAGCCAGGCTTGATGGTGCACACTTGTAGTACCAGCTCCTCAGGAGGCTGAGGTGGGAGAATTGCTTGAACCTGGGAGGCAGAGGTTGCAGTGAGCCGAGATTTTGCCACTGCACTCCAGCCTGGGCAACACAGTAAGACTCTTGTCTCAAAAAAAAAAAAAAAAAAATTGCTGCCCCTTTCTTGTTCACTGACACTGGGTATATGGTTAAAGCTCTCTCAACTGACCTTTTTTGAGGCACAGGTTTATTCACCAATCATTTGATATTGTAGCAGGAGCGACCGCGGGAAACGGATCTCTCGGACACAGAATAGAGGAGGAAGGAGTTTATTGGGCCGGGAGCAAGGTGGCATAGTTGCCTTGACAGCCAAGCTCCTCTAATAAAGGAAGATTCGTTCTTTTTATAGGCTTATACTTTAGATGTTACACGTGTAAGAATCTTAGGTTTATTGCTTAGCATATGAAAAGGGTCTCCGTTTATAGTCTCAGGAATTACATATGAAAAGGGTTTCAGTTTACAGTCTTAGGAATTACATGTGAAAAGGGCTTTGGTTTACAGTCTTAGGAATGAAAAGGGGAAGTTTAGTCTTAGGAATGAAAAAGGGAAGTTGATCAGAGATGCCTGGGTCTCGGTCTCTCTCTTCAATATAGGGCTAAGAGCTCCTATCTGAAATGGGGCTGATTGTATTCTGCCTATTCTTTCTTTTTTTAATTTTTTTTAATTGAAACAGGGTCTTTCTGTGTCATCCAGGCTGGAGTGCAGTGGTGCCATTGTAACTCACTGCAACCTCGACCTCTGGGGCTCAGGTGATCCTCCCACCTCAGCCCCCACACTGAGTAACTGGGACCACAGGTACAGACTGAACACCTGGCTATTTATTTATTTGTGACAGAGACAGGATTTTGCCATTGTGAACCTAGGAAATCTCACAAGTCTCAATTAATTTAGAAAGCGTATTTTGCCAAGGTTGAGGATGTGTACCCGTGACTCAACCTCAAGGGGTCCTGATGATGGATGTCCAAGGTGGTCAGAGCACAGTTTGATTTTATACCTTGTCGGGAGACATGAGACATCAATCGGCATATGCAAGATGAACATTGGTTCTGTCTGGAAAGGTGGGACAACTTCAGCAAAGGTAAGGAGAATCCAAGTCTGGAGGGAGGTTCCAGGTCATAGGTAGATAGGGGACAAATGGTTGCTGTCTTCTGAGTTTCTGATTAGCCTCTCCAAAGGAGGCAGTCAGATACGCATTTATCTCGGTGAGCAAAGGGGAGACTTTGAAGAGAATGGGAGTCAGGTTGGCCCTAAGCAGTCCCCAGTTTGACTCTTCCTTTTAGCCTAGTGATTTGGAGGCCCCAAGATTTATTTTCCTTTCAGACCATGTAGCCTAGGTTGGTCTTGAACTCTTGCACTCAAGCGATCTACCCACCTCCACCTCCCACAGTGCTGGGATTACAGGCATGAGCCACCATGCCTAGCCACATGTTTTCTTCTTATGTAAATGAAATTGATAATATGTCTTCCAGGATTTTCAGCATTTATTTCTTTTAAGTGGAACAAAAATTTAAGAAACTCATCAATCAGAATGTAGGATTCTCTGAGATTTTAAAGATTTTCTTCCTGATTGACTTTTTCTTTAAAACAAACAGATCTTGCTCTTTTTCCCAGGCTGAAGTGCTATGTCACGATCATAACTCACGGCAGCTTCAAACTAGGCTCAAGTGATCCTTCTGCCTCAGTCTCCTGAGTAACTAGAATTACAGACACAGGCTAATTTTTTTTTTTTTTTAATTTTTTAAGAAATGAGGTCTCACTTTGTTGCCCAGGCTGGTCTCAAACTCTTGGCCTCAAGTGATCCTTCTGCCTTGGCCTCCCAAAGTGCTAGGATTACAGGCGTGAGCCACCATGCCCAGCCATATATATATATTTTTTTTTTGAGACAGAGTCTTGTTCTTGTTGCTCGAGCTGGAGTGCAATAGCACAATCTCGGCTCACTGCAACCTCCGCCTCCCGGATTCAAGCGATTCTCCTGCCTCAGCCTCCTGAGTAACTGAGATTACCGGTGCCCACCACCATGCCTGGTTAATTTTCATATTTTTAGTAGAGAAGGGGTTTCGCCTTGTTGGCCAGGCTTGTCTCAAACTCCTGACCTCATGATCTGCCTGCCTTGGCCTCGCAAAGTGCTGGGATTACAGGCGTGAGCCACTGTACCTGGTGAGCCATACTTTTTTTTAAGGCAACTTGTTTTTCTTGAAATTTCGGTGTGGTAAATTTAATGTTCATAGATATATTTCTCTTAACTCTTTCATTATTTTGAATTATTTCTAAATGTAGTTATATTAACAAGCAAAACTGGCATAAACAGGTTTGAGAGCAAGTGAAACTGAGTCTTACTAAGCATACATCATCACTGGTGGGAATTGGTGTTCAGGGCACACTAGAAGGGACTCTGCTCATGGCATCAATTAATATTTTACTGTGGGGGTAGAGATTTGGTCATTCAGCAGGTCATTCATGGAGGTCAGTGATAGTGCTTTGTGTTCTACCGTCATTTGTTTACCCAGTCCGGTACTGAACCAATGCAAATGTTTAATCTTTTGATTCTACAAAAATGCTACAGTCTACATCAGGCACACTGCAGAGACATTGCAGGTTTGTGATACCACTGCAAGAAAGCCTAACATCCCAATAAAGCAAGTCACATGAGTTTTACGTTTCCCAGCGCATATAAAAGCTGTAACATGTCTAGAAAAACAATGTATATACCTTAATTTAAAGTATTGGTTAAGGCCGAGCGCGATGGCTCAGGCCTGTAATCCCAGGATTTTGGGAGGCCAATCCAGTCAGATCACCTGAGGTCAGGAGTTTGAGACCAGCCTGGCCAACATGGTGAAACCCTATATCTACTAAAAATATGAAAGTTAGTTGGGTGTGTTGGAGCACACTTGCAATCCCAGCTGCTCGGGAGGCTGAGGCGGGAGAATTGCTTGAACCGGGGAAGTGGAGGTTGGAGTAAGCCAAGATTGAAATTGTGCCACTACACTCCAGCCTGGGCAACAGAATGAGACTCCATCTCAAAAAAAAAATAATAATAATACAATACTGGTTAAGAAATGCTCATGATCTTCCAGCCCAGGCAACAGAGTGAGACTCCATCTCAAGAAAAAAAAATGCTGATGATCATTGAGCCTTCAGCAAGTCCTAATCTTTTTGCCACCGGAAGGTCTTGCCTTGATGGCTGCTGACTGAGCAGAGTGGAGGTTGCTACATATTGGGGTGACTGGCAGTTTCTCTTAAGACAACAATGAAGTTTGCTGAATTGATTGACTCTTCCACAAAAGATTTCTCTATAGCACGTGATGCTATTTGATTGCATTTTTCCACAATAGAACTACTTTCAGCATTGGAATCAATCCTCTCAAACACTGCCACTGCTTTATCAACTAAGTTTGTGTAATATTCTAGATCTTTTGTTGTCATTTCAACAATGCTCACAACATCTTGACTGAGCATTTACTTCCTGAGTAGATTGTATCTTAGGAAACCACTTTCTCTGCTCATCCATAAGAAGCAACTCCTCATCTGTTCACATTTTATCATGAGATTGCAGCAATACAGTCCCATCTTCAGGCTCCACTTCTAATTCGAGTTCTCTTGCTGTTTCTGCCACATTTGCAGTTACTTTCTCCACTAAAGTCTAGAACCCCTCAAGGTCATCCATGAGTGTTGGAAGCAACTTATTCCAAACTTTGGTGAATGTTGATATTTTAACTTCCTGTCATGAATCACAAATGTTCTTAATGGCATCTGGAATGGTGAATCCTTTACAGGAGGTTTTCAATTGACTTTGCCCAAATCCATCAGAAGAATCAGTATCTATGGCAGCTATACCCTTGCAAAATGTATTTCTTAAATAATAAGACTTGAAAGTTGAAATGACTCCTTGATCCATGGGCTGCAGAACGGCTGTTGTGTTAGCAGGCATGAAAACATTAATCTTGTACATCTCCATCAGAACTTTGGGTTACCAGATGCTTTGTCAATAAGCAGTAATGTTTTGAAAGGAATCTTTTTCTGGGCAGTAGATCTCAACAGTGAGTTTAAATATTCAGTAAATCGTTCTGTAAACAGATGTGCTGTCACCCAGGCTTTGTTGTTTCATTTATACAGCACAGGCAGAGTATATTTAGTGTAACTCTTCAGAGCCCTAGGATTTTCAAAATGGTAAATGAACATGGGCTTTTTTTTTTTTTCCTTTTTTGAGATGGAGTCCTGCTCTGTCACCAGGCTGTAGTGCAGTGGTACGATCTCGGTTCACTGCAATCTCTGCCTCCCGGATTCAAATGATTCTTCTGCTTCAACCTTCTGAGTAGCTGGAACTACAGACGTGCACCACCATGCCCAGCTAATTTTTGTGTTTTTAGTAAAGATGAGGTTTCACCAGGTTGGCCAGGATGGTCTCGATCTCTTGACCTCATGATCCACTAGCATTGGCCTTTCAAAGTCCTGGGTTTACAGGCACGAGCCACCACGCCCGACCTGAACATTGGCTTTAAAGTAATGTCTCTGGTTGCACTAGCCCCTAACAAGAGTCAGCTGCCTTTTGAAGCTTTGATGTCAGCCCTTGACTTAAAGCCACCTAGGTATCATAGATGGCATCTTCTTGCACTATGAGGCTGTCTCGTTTATACTGAAAACCTGTTCAGTGTAGCCACTTTCATCAGTGACCTGAGCTAAATCTTCATGACTTGCTGCAGCTTCTCCATTAGCACTTGCTGCTCTACCTTGCACTTTTATGTTAGAGACGAGTTGTTTCCTTAAACTTCATGAACCAGCCTCTGCTAGCTTGAGACATTTTTTCCTGCATCTTCCTCACCCCTCTCAGCCTTCATGGAATTGAAGAGAGTTAGGGCCTTGCTCTGGATTAGGCTTTGGTTTAAAGGAATGCTGAGACTTGTTTAATCTTCTAGCCAGATCACTCAGACATACTCCATATCAGCAATAAGGCTGTTTCTCTTACCATTTGTTCGTTCACTGAAGTAGCAGTTTTCCTTCAGCCTTTTTTCTTTGCATTCGCAGCTTGGCTGTTTGGTGCAGGAGGCCTCCCTTTTGGCCTGTCTCAGCTTTTAACATGTCTTCTTCACATGCCTTTTTAATCATTTCTAGCTTTTGATTTAACATGAGAGATATGACTCTTCCTTTCACTTGGACACTTAGAAGCAATTGTTGGGTTATTAATTGATTTCCCTTCAATATTATGTCTAGGGATTGGGAGGCCTGAAGAGAGGGGAGAGAGATGGGAATGGCCAGTCAGACTAGTCAGAACACACACAACATTAAGTTCTCTGCCTTGTATGAGCGTGGTTTATGGCACCCCAAAACAATTGAAGTAGTAACATCAAAGATTAGATCACCATAACAGATATAATGACAATGAAAAAATTTGAACTCTTGCTAGAATTACCAAAATGTGCTGTTGGAAAAGTGGCATGGAAGGACCTGCAGAGTTGCCAAAACCTTCAACTTGTAAGAAACGGAATGTCTAAAAAACCCAAGTAAGAGAAGCACAGTAAGCTGAGGTGTGCCTCTAGCTTTGGGCACATGTGTGAGACATTCTTAGAAATAGGAAGTGCTAGATCAAAGAATATTGGTATTTTAAATCTCAGTGTATAATCAAATATGTATGCTTTCCAAAGAGATCACACCAGTTCTTCCTCTAGCCACGCTGTTTTCCCACACCTTTTTTGAGTCATCAGATTTTATTTTGCCAAACTGAAATGAAATGTAGAATCTTATCCTACTTTTTACTTGCTTTTTAAAATACAAATTGAATAAATGTTTCCATAAAGGATCTGCTTGTATCTTTTGCCCATTTTTAAAAAATGGGTTATTAAGAGTCCTCAAAGAAATACTGTAAACTTAACGTGCTCCTGTCTTCCCCCAGAAATCTTTGAGCCTGCGCGTGTGCCATACATTTACATTTGTGGTAGAAGAGACACTTTCATGACTGGGAAGAAGACACATTTTGCACTTTTCCCCCAATGTAAATTTATTCATTAAACACAAAAGATTTGTAACACATGATTTGAGTTTTTTTCCTTTAAGGTTGTTACATAAAGTTTACTAATGAGAAAAGCTCCTTTGTCAGTTTATAGTTTAGCTTTGGTTTGAAAATACACTCTGTAGCACTGCTGTTCAATAAAAATATGAGCCACATATGACTTAGGATTTTCCAACATCTGCTTTAAAAATACAAAAATAAACAAATGAAGTAATGTTTCACCCAGTATAAGATACTATCATTTTACATGTAATTCATCTCAAAACTAATAATAAGATGTTTTACATTGTATTTTTTTGTACTAAATCTTCAAAATCTGATGTGTATTTTAGACTTCATTCAAGTATCATTTTAAACTAGCCATGTGTGAAGGCTGTAGCGACATGTGGCCACCACAGCTCAGGAGAGTTGTCTGTTTTATTTCTATGAAAACCCATTAATTTATTCTTTTGGACCTAACATTTGTCCTGTCCTCTTTTTATTTTTATTTTTTTGAAACAGAGTCTCACTCAGTCACCCAGCCTGGAGTGCAGTGGCACGATCTCAACTCAGTGCAGCCCCCACCTCCCAGGCCCGAGCAGTTTCCTGCCTCAGCCTCCCAAGTAGCTGGGATCACAGGCACGTGCCACCATACCCGGTTAATTTTATTTTTATTTTTGTAGAGATGGGGTTTTGCCATGTTACCCAGGCTGGTCTCAAACTCCTGGGCTCAAGTGATCTGTGCACCTTGGCCTCCCGACGTGCTGGGGTTACAGGCCTGTGCCACCATGCCCAGTCCCATCCTTTTTTTTTTGAGACAGAGTCTCACTCTGTTGCTCAGGCTGGAGTACAGTGGTGCATCTAGGCTCACTGCAACCTCCACTTCTTGGTTTCAGGTGATTCTCCTGCCTTAGCCTCCTTAGTAGCTGGGATTTCAGGTGCATGCCACCATGCCCAGCTGATTTTTGTATTTTTAATAGAGATGGGGTTCACCATGTTGGCCAGGCTGGTCTCGAACTGACCTCAAGTGATCCGCCCGCCTCGGCCCAAATGCTAGGATTATAGGTGTGAGCCACTGTGCCCAGCCCCCTTCTTTTTTTAAGAAATAAAATATAAATTATTTATCTGAGCCATGTTCCTTAGTTAGGCTGTAAGTAAATATTATCCTTTATTCAGCTGTATAAACATGTGCTGATTATTTCTGTATTTGTAAAATTAATGTAGTGGCATACTCCACTAAATGTATTAATTTAGTGGAAGGTGGTGAGTTTAATGGAATTAAATGCTAGCATTCCCAAACAGTGAGATACCTACTAAAGGGCAGGTTCTTTTAGATATCATTTTCCTTGATCTTTTTAAGAACATGCAGAAAAGGCCCCAAAAGCTTACAAATGTGAATTGCAAAAGTTGAGATCTTAACTAGCCAACGTAACCCAAATTTTATCTGAGCAAGATTCTGAAAGCAGGTATCCTGGCAACAAGTTTGGTGTTCTTTATACAGTTTGTTCTCATTATAGGTGCCTGCAATGACTCTGATAAAACACAAGTTCCATATTTTCACCTTACCTAGAAATACATGAATCAAAGAAATAAGCCAGAGAACAGTGTCACTATAGAATATACTAAGTTACCTTTTCTGTTACTTCCTGAAAAGTAGTGAAACTGACAGAATTAGTTAGTGGAGAAAGAACAAGGCAAATCTACAGGAAACCCTGGGCTGCAGCTCTTTTTTTCTCTCTCATCTGAACTTTCGTGCTGCTTTATTTTAGGCCTGGGAGTTGAATGTAATAATATATACTGTAATGTATCAGTAGTAAATATATGTGAGCAAAAGCAAAGTTGTTCCTTATTAGAATGTGCTACAAGTCAAGTTAAAGTCGGTGTAAATAAGCTTGATTATAACTAGTTTATGCTAATAAAAACGTAATATGAGCCACGTACAGTTTTAAATCTTCAGCTGTCAAATGGGATGAAAACATTTCTTTGACCTGACTTTGACCACCACACTCAGTATGGGAGTGCAAATTGTGCTAAACTTAGCTCCCATCCCATGGTGCTAATAACTTCCTGTAAGTGACAATGCTCCTGAGCAAGTGGTGGGTGCCTGACCTCCACATCTCTGCTCCCACAGCCTTGGAAATGACCCCTGGTCTGCTGCTCCTCCTAACCCCTCAGCATGGCTTCACTTCAGTGAGTTCCTGTCATGTGATTAAAGCAAAGAGGGGAATAGGTTGCATAAATTGTATACCTCAGTTTATCTATGTTTATCCTTTGACAATTAGGTTCTTAAAATTTTGTTGACTATTATTAGCAGTTCAGGGGTGAGCAGTCTTGTACTATTTTTTTTTTTGCCCACATGGAAGAGATTTTTCCTGAAGTACATCTCTAGAAGTGGGATTGTTCTCTCATGGAGTATTTGCATCTTAAGCCTTAATAGGGCTTGCGAATGGTGTGAAATAAGGACCTTGTTTTTCTCTCCTACTGTAGATAACTAGTTTTCCCAGAGCCATTGATTGCATCATCCATCTCCCTGCTGATCCACACAACCACATCTGAGGCAGGCAGGCGATGTCAGTGTCTGTGGTGTCCGTGTTGGGCCCTCTCCTCTGCTCCCTTGTTCTCTGTGTCTGTCCCCAGCACTAGCACCACAGTCTGAATTACTGTTGCCGTATAGCCTGCCTGGAGAGAGCAAGCCCTCCTCCATGTTTTCTTCAGAGTTGTATTGGCTGTCCTTGGTCCTTTATCTTTTGTATAAATTTTGTTGTGTAAATATAATTGTATATTTTAATATTCTAAAAATGGTGTAAATTTTTTTTTTACAGTTCAGTGTTTGCAATGCAAGATTATAAAAATTGTATAAAATCTGGTTGTGAAATTCCATACACACACATACTTTTTGGGATTTAAGTTACATTTGCGGAGAGATCCAAGATGGCCGATTAGCAACAGCTCAGGAATGTAGCTCCCAGTGAAAGCACAGAGAACGAGTGGACGCCGCACTTTCCGACGAATTTTTGAAGCCCACAGACCGGGAGATTCCCGGCAGAGGAGCCACACGG